>JAUMHQ010000074.1:2574183-2594041 GCA_032361165.1 Enteromius paludinosus
AAGTAGGTACTACATTTAAAGCCGAACGTACTACCCGACCGTTAAAACAGTACGTTCTATATAGTATGAATGGGGGTTGTATGAATGGAACTCGGACGTACTACATCCGCCATATTGATGCTGTCACGTGTCATGCATAGTTACAACCATGGGATAGGAAAGTGTTCATGGTATGCCTACTATAGAATTTGGCCGGAAGCAGTAGGTCATCCTGGTATTTCTCGCTTACTGAATTTCGGATACTATGAATTTGGACATACTACTCACCTCGCATACTGTTTTCCACGTACTATATAGTAGGGAAGTAAGCGATTTCGGACGCAGCGCATGTTCATTATGAGCTCGTCAGTGAACAACAGCTGTGTGTAGTATATACGGCTCGATGTGAAATCACGCACCTGATGGCATTTACCGCTGATTACAGGACCGGCTTTACTGACAAAACATATCGGCCGATCTGGATCGGTGCATGCCTACTTTCAAGTACATTCAGAACATTAGAAACGCTAGCTGGTGCTCCAGTATAATCAGTCAGCCTAAACTCATCCAGTGAGAAACATTCTGTGGTGCAAAAATAAGTGCGTAAAAAAAAATTCACGCGTTATTTTTGTGTAATTAATTAATCTAAATGTGTTAAAGTCCCAGCCCTGCTACTAACGTTAAGTAACTTTGCAACTACATGTCAATTAAAGTATTAGTAGTCTATATTTGGATGGGTCCACAACAATATCTAAATGGACTGTTGAAATAAAGTGTACCCTTTATTTCTACTGGGAAACTAGACAAGCATTCTATATGATTTTTGTGCAGCGTAAGAGCACACTATGTAGTGTTAGTTCTTTCTGTAAGATGTAAAGTCACACCCACAATACTCTGCACCCTCAGGTTCAGGACACCATGACCTCAGGAACAGAGCTGACGGCACGATTAACATCATCAGCCCTCCGCGGGTAAGAGGACAGAGAATGACAGATTCTGCATTACTCAAAACTAGTGGTGGGATTTCTGACACTTCTGCCTCACACCTGAGGAAACACTCGTCATCTCTCTGTTTGGGTTTCCGCGGGGCCTTAAAAACCCTTACATTTAGGTCATCAAATTTAAGGCCTTAAAAAGTCTTAAATTGTACAAGAAAGTATTAATTATGATTTCAGGCGGTCTTAATTTGGAGCTGGAATGTGATAATTAAACGACAAAAAAATTACGATTTCGTTAAATAAACAAAAGTCAGCATGATTACAAATATGTTTTAGACACCACATTTCCTGCATTTGCTCTATTTTGCCAACAAAAATCATTCTAAACACAGCCACAGCACTGTTTTGCTTCTCTGCTTTCATTTGCTTGGTAAGAGCCCAAATATTTTTATATTTTAGTTTTTGTTTTACTTTTAGTTACATTTTTAGTATTTGTAAAATTTTTGTAATTTTTATTTTCGTTCTTGTTCAGCTTTTGTTTACAGTTTTTGAACATATTTTGGTTTATTTTTCGATTAATCACATTCAAAATAAAAGTTTTTGTTTACAAAATTGATGTACGTGTACTGTGTATGTTTATTATGTATATATAAAAAACATTTACATGCATACACATTTATATTTTTACATTTTATGTTATATATAACATAAAAATATTTTTTCTTAAATAAATGCATGCATGTGTTTTATACATACATAATAATTATATGCACATATATAATGTAAACAAAAACTTTTATTTTGGATTCAGTTGATTGCGATTGTTTTATTTTGCGATTGGCTTAAAGGTAAAAATGCTCGTAAAGCTTACTGGAAAAAAGTTCATATCGCTAACACTATTTCTATCGCTGTGAAGTGACCAGAAGGAATATTATTGTTAAATAAAATCCCAGATATAATTTTTTTTTTGTCAATAATACACATCGCTAATTCATGTTATTTCATGTTTAATAATTTATGAATAAAAATTGTTTAATTCAATATAATTAATACTTTTCACATAAATTTGCTTATAAATGATTTAACGGCTGACATGTAAAGTTTATCATTATATAAAAAATTGTGTGTAAGTGAAAACTTGTATGTGAATTGTAAATTATGATTTTTTAAAGTAATTTTATAGTTTAATATGGTTCTTTAGATATCACCCTCCCCCACTCATTAATGTTTAGTTTTGCAGGTCTTAAAAAAAGGTCTTAAAATCCTGCAGAAACCCTGAAGGAGGAAGTACTGTTAATGATGCACAATGACCTATTTCTAAAAACGTCTTATACTTTCTGTAAGCTTTACATTTTATCTAAATATATATATATATATTTTATTTTTTGATTCATTCAAAAATGTTACATCAATGCTGGGTCATTTTCATGAAACAACCTCGTAATTTCATTTGAAACTGTGGAACTCTTAAGAAATCATATTTTCATACCTCAGGCTGAAACTGTCAGGTCTATAATCATCACAGACACCAGGATGCATAATTTCAATGAATGCAAAATTGATCTGTTGTTCTCCACAGGTTCCTGATATCATCATTTTCCGCTCTCAAAATCAGAATGAGGAAGATTTTTCTAACTCGTACTACAAGGGAGGGAAGACAATCCGCCGGGTCACCACTGTTTGACGTCAGGGTCAAGAAAGAGCCAGCTTTCTGTTTACAAAAATTCAGTCTGACCTTACTTAGCTCTTATATGCTGAAGATGAAGATGCGGTGGCTTGCATGTCAAGAGTATGGGGACATAATCATAATCATATGAGCCCTGCAGTCAACTGCATGCAATTATTCACAGTAATGGCTGCTGTTAAATCAGCCACATCAACACTGCATATGTAGAGTTTATGTGCAAAAACTAATTTTTGCATTTGTTTTTTAACCTAATCAAAATACCCCAACTGCAGTTTGATTGAGATTAATAAAAAAAACTTGTTTTCTGAGAACCGTTAAAAATGGATCTGTATTTTGCAAATAAACTCTTCATATGTTCTTTTTAACAGACAATGAAACTGGATGTGATTATTTTGTATCTTATTTATTTGTATCATTTGAGGGTTCAAGTAAGGTAAGGTTTAAGTTATTTCTTTCCCTTCATGTATTGTCCTGCTTCCTGCTCGTCAGTCATGGATGGCAACTGCTGAATAAATTAGGGTCACTCTCAGTAGGTCACACAAAGCTGTCGTGATATGAGAGGGTGATAACATAACCCTTTTGTTTTTGTTTGGGTCTCCAGACCAGTGTTATCTTTCCTAGACCTGCTTGTGTTACTGAGGTTTTCATTTGCCATTCACAAGTGCTGGATTGATGTCAGGGTCAAGCAGACTGTTTCTCTGGGGTGATTTACAGAGGCCACTGTTTGTCTGTCAAAGACTTCTGCATCATCGCTTCTGAAGTCTGTTTCCATTCTTGGTTATTGTTCTTTTTGCAATGAATTTTTTTTTTGTGTCTGTGTGCCCCACCCCCCAGATTAATACATAAAAAACGTTTAGAGCAGTGCTATTTTAGTATACTCATAGTTGTATTAATAGTTTGACTTATTTATTTTTATATTTTCAGTTTTTGTTTTACTTTTAGTTACATTTTTAGTATTTGTAAAACTTTTGTAATTTTTATTTTCTTTCTTGTTCAGTTTTTGTTGAGCAAATTTTGGTTTATTTTTCGATTAATCGCATTCAAAATAAAAGTTTTTGTTTACAAAATTGATATACGTGTACTGTGTATATTTATTATGTATATATAAATACACACACACTTACAGTGTGAAAATATTTCCATGCGTACACATTTATATTTTTACATTTTATGTTATATATAATATATGTAATATATAAACATATTTTTTCTTAAATAAATATGTTTTATATATACATAATAAATACACACACATATATTATGCAAGCAAAAACATTTATTTTGGATTCAGTTAATTGCGATGAATCATTTGACAGCGCTAGTACCAAGAAATAATATTTTACCTCATAGCTAACATCAGTAACCCTACTTAAAAAAAATAAATAAATAAATCTACAATTTTTAAATCTTCTAAACATTCTATGATATGCAACTGCATTCAGTTCTTCCATATACTGATCTGCAGTGAATATTACAGTGTGTCTCAGAAACACATTTCTGGCACATGTGGGCTGCAATCATGTAAATAAAAACATCTTATCATCACTATAAATATTTATTCATGCATATTAGAACGCAACTACCACATAAAGGATTTCACTTCCAAACAATGATTCAGTCTTTATGTAATTGACCTCAGCTGAATGAACCCTTTTGGATTCAGTCACGGTACGTTGAAACAATTGCAGCCTGCTTAACAGCGCGATTCACTGCAATGCTGATGAATAACTTAGCATGTCTTCTCTGTGATTGAAACGCAATCCTCTCCTGTGCATCCTTACAACAGGGCATTTAAGTGCTTCCAAAGTCAGTTAGGTGCCACTGTATTAAGTGACTGACTATTATAGGAAATTGGAGACAGGAGCTCTTGACATGGTGCTGTTAGCATAATTAAGGTCCACGTAATTAGCAGATTAATGGCTCTTGAAAACTGATTAGGTGAGTAGGAAATGCAGAAAAGCTTTACATTTGAGATCTAGTGTTTCTTTTATGTTCGAACTCAGAGCTCAGAGAATGGCCAGCATGTGAATTCAAGCTAACAGCAGAACACTTGAAGCCTCGTTTGGCTTCCCAAAGTGAACAGCCCTGTCTGAATAAATACCCTTCAAGTAATCCAGAGTTTCATCACATAGAATGCGTACCGACAAAACCAAACGATTAAAGCAGAAACGTAGCAAGGAGATTGTTGGAATAACTGATCTCATGAAAATGGGTATAAATAATAGTATGCCTAATACAAATGAAAACTCACGGTAATAATATGTATATGGTAATTGATGGATAGCATTAGGGTTATGGGGTTAGATCCATGTCATATATTTGTGAAAACTGCATATCATATGCACGCCAAACACGTGTGTAGCATATACTTGCCAAATTCCATTTTTGCTTATCTATTTATACGCATTTTTATAAGATCAGGCTCAATAATGCTGTTTATTGTACAAAGCTAAAAAAATACTTTTCGGAGCCCATCCTCCAACAAAACACGTCTCTATAGGTTGTTTGTGCTAGTACCTTATTACGACCTACAGTATATTTATGTTTTAAAGGTAAGCGAAATGTGTGTTTTGTTTAAATGCAGTGTTTGGACTTTTTAACACTGATCTCACATTGATTAAAATATATTTTACCATGTGTAATTTGTACCACACTTACCCCCACCCCTAAACCTACCGGTTACAAAAATCGGGTTAAAAAATAAAAGGGTTTTATGAGCATGTGCGTTCGAACCCATGATCGCATGACCACGTCTCTGAGCTACACCAACCCCCGAATACTGAGGCAGATAAAATCTTGAAACATTAATATGCAGATGTTCTGTTGCCTATAGGGGCGCAATTGCAGTATACCCTCTGTTCGTATTTCAGCGCTATTGTACAAACGAAGGGCGTATTGGTTGGAGGACAGGTTGCATTTTGTACTCGAAGAATAAAAAAATAACAACTTTATTCACACAAATCAAGGGGAATCCGCTTCTAGCTGTTATGCTGCCGGCAGTTGGAACCAGCTTCCAGAAGAGATCAAATGTTCTAAAACAATAGCTACACTTAAATCTAGACTCAAAACCCATCTGTTTAGCTGTGCATTTACTGAATGATCACTGTGCTTCGTCCCAACTGATTGCATTCTGTTTTTTAACTTCTTATTTATATTTAACTTATTTTAAATACATTTTTAAATCATTTTTTGCTTTAATGTTGGGATCATTGTTCTTATGATTATTCTACTTCCTTTTATGTAAAGCACTTTGAATTTCCTCTGTGTATGAAGTGTGCTATATAAATTAACTTGCCTTGCCTATTCAACATTTCGTCTCGTCCATATCACCCTATACCAACATTTTGGAGAGTATCACATTTTGCTTTGATCTGAACGTAAGTAACATATCCACATACATACGTTGTTTACATTCAAATCAAAGCATAAATGACTTTAACAGCGTATCCATTTACAAAAGTTGTATACATAGCATTGTAAAATTATGTTGAACAACTGATGACACAATGATTATTTTAATGACCTCCTTGCTTTGTTTCTGAGCCTTGATCATGTAAGGATCCTTGAGCTCCTGGAATGCATCAAAAATATTAATATATTAATCTCATTCCCCAAACTTTTGATTTGTATAGTGTATTCAACGTCTTTGTTTTCCTGGAGAGTCAATGTTACTGTAAATTGTTCTTAATTGAAAATATTATTTCACATTACATCTGTGATGAACAAATATATCTCATTACAAAGCTCTGTTGTTGGCCTCACATCTCATTACTTGGGTGTCACTGGGATGTTACTTGAATATATACCTTCACAACAGCACAGTAACTAGCAATTAAGCAGCAGTCTGCCAGACCATTTATGGTACAACAAAACCATTGAGTGGAATTGTCTTACCTTTGGCAAAATGCTCTGAAACACAATTTAACTGGTGAGAAATACAAATGCAGGAGAAAATAGTTTTCATGGAACATTGATTCAAATACAATCCCTTTTGGCTATAAGCAGCCGTGAAAAAAAATGATTTAATTGCTCATCAATGATTTCATGCCATTTTATATTCACAATACATGTTCGAGAATTTATAGAGTTCACAGAAACATAAACATGTATATTATAATAGCAAAACTGACAAACTAAACCAGAGAGAAACAACTATTCAAGAGAAAACGTCTAGGTTACGAATGTAACCCATGTTCCCTGAAGGAGGGAACAGAGACGTCACATATGGGAACTCGCCGAGAGACCAATTGCCTTTGAGCTTTACACAAAAGGCCAATGAATATTGGCGTGCACTTGAATGCGCTCAGGTGCACCTCATCACTGCGTGAGTATAAGAGGGCCACGAGCGGACTGCACATGCAGGTTTTCGCTGGCGTCAGCGCGACCTTAGAGTCGTGGCACGAAAGTGTATCAAGCAGATACATCTGCTAAAGAGGCGCCATGAGCCCGTAGTATAGGATGATAAACAACACTCTTTGTTTAGTGATTCTTCGTTTTTACAATCCTAAGAGCAAGGCTTTCCCTGTTATAAAGGGAGATGGCTTTACCAATGAGCCAACCTCTAGTTGGAGACAGTCTTCCCTTTCTGCTGTCTGCAAAAGCAGAACAAGAGCTGCTGAAGCACTAAGGCTCCGAGTGTGGCCAGTGTAGCGCCGCTTTCAGAGCGCGTACCAGACACAATGACTCAGGCTGGGTCTGCCTCCTCCCGGGGCAGAGGCTGAGGGTTCAGAACCTAATTGCGGAAAGGCATAGTAGGAACCCTGGGCACAAACTGGCCGGGTATTAGCCATCAGCTTTTAGGCAATCAACGTTGACAGAGACGGTTTACAGATCCCTCCACTCTTAATAGAAGCGAGCGCACTGAAGGCGCTTTCCTTCAGCAACAGATGATTTGAAATCTGATATTTTTAGACTGAAGGGCTCAAATGGAGTGTGCTGCAGGCCATGCAGGGCAACGGCATGGTCCCAAGAGGGTACGAGGTGTGGTCTCGGGGAATTAGCCCGACGCGCACCCCTAAGGGATCGGACGATGAGTTGGTGCTTCCTGAGGGATGCACCGTCCACTGCATGGTGATCTGCAGCTATGGTATCGGCATACACTGAGAGAGAATGGAAGGGATAGCCTGCGTTCCACTTCTCTTGCAGGATTTTAGAAAAGCACAACTGCGATTGTACATCTCTGAGGGTCCTCTCTTTCATGAGAGAGAAACCTTGCGAACCCAACCTAGCTCCGGAAGCATGTATTCTTAACATGCGCTTCAGAGTGAGCAGTTTAAACAGCAGCTTCATTTTAATAAGGGCCGGTTCAAGGCTCATAAGAGGAGGGTTAAATTCAACGAACAGACTCCATCCCAAAGCATAAGCCGTTCTCGTAAGGGGAGCTTCTGCTTAGGAGAGAAGTCTGACGCGCCTCGTGAGACGCAGGTGCCTGTGTGCCCAACCCCCTGAGAAAGAAGGTTTACCTTCGGGGGATTTTACAGGGCTGGGCTGCCGCGAGGAATGTACTGCTACCAGCAAGGTTTGTTCCTTGTCATCCCTGCACTTGCAGGAGCTTCTCAAGGAGAAAGGCGTACGTAAAGCCCCGGAGGCCAGCTTTGTGCGATTGCGACCCTGCCGAGCGATCCTTTGGACTCATGGAGGAAAAAAAACAGGCAATGGGCAGACTCGGCGCAGACGAAGAGATTCTCTTGGCCCCGCCGGTGATCCATCAGCTGGGCTACCTGGGGATGGAGTTGCCATTCTCCAGGTGGGTGGCCGTGAAGGCTGCTTTTTATACAGCTGCACAGTTGAGAAACCCTGGAATGTGAACAGCGTGCAGCAATTTCAGCCGCTTGTGACTCAACAGGAGCAGATGGTGGGCGAGTTGAGCCATACAGCGGTAGCGCAGAATTTGCAGTATGCAATAACCGCTGTACTGTCCGTTCGGACAGTTGGGAGAGGTGTGGCCAACAACTCGAGGCAATATAATATGCCAAAGTAGCTGGACGCCTGGCTGCTTGCCCGATACAGCACCCAAGCCGTGTCATCTTCCTAGACTATGGCTGAAAAGGCAGCGACACTTTGGGAAAACACCAGTCCGGAGTGCGCGCGGTGCTGTGCCCATCTCGGGACCCGATCGTGTAACCAACGCTGAAGCGTTCATATGTAACAAGCCCAGAGCGTAATGCAGCAGCGGCTGTCGTATGCCCCAGGAGCCTCTCTCCCTTTTTTTTTAAGTTTTTGAGAGGAACCGCAAATTAGTGCCTGACGTATCTAGGCAGTTCAGCGTGGCCTGCGCACTCACTCGAGACGAGAAAAGAGTTCCTCTCTTTTTTTGGAGAGTTTTCTCTTAACCCGGCTGTAGACCCAGATGGCTGTTTGGTGCCGAAGCACAAAGTCCCTGTGCATGCACGACAGGCCCGCAAGTGAGCTTTTATCAGACAGCCAAGGGTAATGTACTGATGAACTCGACCCTCAAACACAAACCAGCTTATCGAAAGGGGTTTGACATTGAGGCAAAATCGAGACATGACAGTACGCGTCCTTCAGGTCATGGCTGCGAACCCAACCTGGCTCCGGAAGCATGTATATATTATTTTTTACATGCGCTTAGGAGTGAGCAGTTTTGAACGGCAGCTTCACATCAGGAAGGGCCGGTTCAAGCTCGTAAATCCAGGAGGGTTAACCCACCGTTCTTTATAGGCACAATGAAGTGAGGGGTGTAACCCTGACATCATCTCGGCTGGAGGGACAGGCTCGAGAGTGTCCTTTGCCAGTAGGACAGCAACCTCTGTGCGGGCGCCTGGCGAATCAAATCGCATAGCCGAGGCGTACCGCCCACATCAACCACCGCGAGGGGTTGGGAAGTGCCATTCAGGCTCCCAGCAGATCATTGATCTGGAGGAGCAGAGCCAGCAGTTCGGTATCCATCAAGGGCGGGGCAGACACCGCTGCACCATCTGACTCACCCTCTGATGCTGCCGAAGACGTCTCATCCTCACTGGGCCCTCTGAAGGACACACTCAGCTCTGTTACAGGGAGAGTGGTCTCCTCCAGAAGGACCACAGGACTACGCGGCGTGGCAGAAGTCGCGCATGTTACACTGGACGGAGCATTCTGCACAGACACCTGGAGGTCCCCCAGGTGCCTCGCCGTTTCACTGGATGGACGCGAGGGGAGCCGTCTCGCGGACAAGAGGTGTGACCTCAACGTAGCCATGGTCATACACTTGCAATGAACGCATTGACCATCCACAAAAGCTGCCTCAGCGTGTACTCGGCCCAGACATGCGAAGCAACGTTCATATCCGTCCGAAAAGGAAGTAAACTCCCACACCCAGAAATGCACGATCGGCTCGACATTCCAGAGAACCCCTTACCAACCGTGAGAAAATGTACTCTTTCTCCCGGTTGCCCAGGGAAGACCTAATGCGGCATTCGCAAGATGACTGGCACATCCAGACTACCAGCCCGCAGGATTCGCTGACAGCTGCCCAGATAAAACGCTGTCAGACGAGAGAGCAAGAAAGCAGGAACTCTTACAATCAGGACTCTTCCTCGATCGTTCTCCAGAACTCGCATAGGGGGTCTCCTGTAGCAACTCAAAACGGGGAAGGCTCTGAAGCTAAAATCTGCATGTGCACTCCGCTCGTGCCCTCTTATACTCACACAGTGATAAGGTGCACCAGAGCGAAATCAAGTGCACACCAATATCCTTTTGTGTAAAGCTCAAAGGCAATTGGTCTCTCTGGCGAGTTCCCATATGTAACGTCAAAGTGATTCAACTAAAAGGGTAACAACTCTTTGGTATCATGCTTTTGTATAAGTAGCATGGTGTATAGAGAAAAATACCATCCAGGGCACTACTTTTTACCTTTTTAACAATTCCTCATGTTGCTATTACCACTGAAATATGCAAGATCATCAAAAAAGTGACACTGTTGATAGATAACCACTTAATTTAATTCAAAGCCCATTGTGATGACCAATAATTTAGCCCAGAAACGTTGTCAGACTCCTTGCCTGTCCGAGGGCATTTCCATATGTGCCACTGCACCCCATCTGTCAGAGCTGGGCTCAGATGGCAAACACAGAGGCAGACGGCCGGCCAAACGCAGGCTGTCACTTCAGCAAATAAGTCTCTCAACTCTTTTAGACGTCCCCTGAAATTCCCTGTCCTGATAAATGGAACTGTGTTAGTTTCTGGCAGGCAGAGAGGCTGAAGTTGCAGCTACATAAAATTTAGCTGCGACAGCTTCTGCAATGTAATAGAAATTTGGACAGATTGCACCTCTGATACATTTTTAGGTCTGTATGATGGTGCATAATCTCACTATTTATTGCACCTGTCAGCAATTAAATGTCCTCTGAATGTGTGACTGAAAGGACAACTGTTCTATCATAGAACTTTTATTATAGATATGTTATTTGAATAATTTCAACATAAGTAATGTATGTGTTTATATTGTGTATTTATTGTGTATATATAAATACAAGCTTATATATATTTAAGAAAAATATATCCTAATTATATGTATTAAATATATTTATATATGATTTGACAGCACTAATACACACACACACACACACACACACACACACATATGTATGTATATAGTTTTAACTACGTTTGTAAGCACGTAAACTGGTGCTTGATATTTAAAGTTAACGTTCTAAATTTTAACTTATTCAATATGCAATACATACATTTAATTATATTATATTCAGGTTGTATTTAAGTATATGTACTGTAATACAATAAGCCTATGTACTGTTTCTGTTTTAATATTTCTTCAGTAATGCAATAATAAGTCTATATTAGTCTAGCTAAAAAGGAATAATTTGCAGATAGATCATCATTATTTCCATTTGCATAAAAAAAGCTTTAATTGATGATAAGGAACATTATTACGTTGACTCTTTGAAATGCTTGAGTCTGATTATTCTTTAGTTTATTTGAATAATGCGTGCTAAACTGGAATGGCTGTTCTCCTAACCAAATAAAATCCTACATGCTATACGCTAGCCTCGTGTTTCTTGCATCACTTCATTGTCTCTGTTCTCACATGATTTATCAGTTGTTCATTTCCATTTATTTATTTAATAAGAAGCCATGTAATGATTAGAATAATGTACAGTCAGCACAAACTAAGCCTCTTAGGAGTGATACGTAACCTTTCTGACACAGGACACCAGGACACTTACTGTCTTATACAGCCATTGGAGAGGAGGAACATTGTGCACACTTTGTAGTTCCACAAATTCAATTTCCTCACAAAATCCATCCTAAAATGTTTCTTTTTCAACCACTAAGGGCAGACGGACTATTCAGACCGATGTCTTTCATACTTTTCTGGACTTTGGCAGTGTTTATTATTTAATAGTCAATGGGACAGTCACAAGCCTCCTGGTTTTCATCCAAAATATCTTAAATTGTGTTATGAAGACAAACTTTTACGGGTAACACCATGGAATTACATGGGTATAAGTGATTAATAAGATTTAGTTTTGGGGTTGTTTAACTTTAAGGTTCAGGTGTCGTGTCTGTTTGACATTGCAAATAGCCTATCTTGTTGGCAGAGGCTATTTACACTAACTCCACCCACCAACGAGTGATTGGGGTATAGTCAAAATTTTAAGACAGTTGACTTATTTTAAATGTATTATTTTGACTTATCTAATTGCTGTTTACACTTAGTGTACAGTAAATAGCCTCCATTGCTATTTGCACTTACCGCTCCCTTGTTTGTTTGTTTTGCTGTGTGCTTTGTCTTGTGCTTGATTATTGTGGTTGTTTACCTTGTTTAGGGTACAGTCTGTCTTTCCTTCAGTCCTGCAAGTTCCAGCCCAGGTGACCCATTGTTCTTCAACTTTCTTGGGGTGTGTTTCCCAAATGTATCGTTACCTATTGCCTTGTTTAGGCTGTTAGACTGTATCAGATTGTTTTGGGTGTCTCATTGTAATCTGATCGTATTTAGGAATCCTGTTGAAAAAACAGCATATACTGGTTAGGCATGTTTTGAAACATGGCTGCTGGTCTGAGCTAGTTTAAGCTGCTCCTTGTGGTTTTGGACGTGTTTTTCCTTTTTTGAGCCGAGTCTTAGTTCCTGGTTTGCCTTGTTTGGACATTTTATTGTTGTTTAGTTGACTGATTGCTCCACACACCTGTTTTGTTAATCAGTCTGTGTATATTAGTTACTGTTTGTTTCTCTGTAAACATCATTCTGGGTTTTCAATGTTTTCAAATGTTTTTAGTTTGGATTAATAAAGACCAACTGTTTTCACTTATAACTCCTCACTCCTTGCTCCTAAGTACTGTGACAGAAGACCGGACCAAAAACCAGGTGGCAGCTGAGGACAAGCTGTGGAGTTTGCGGCAGGGTGGTCTGAGGTTGGAGCGGTATGTGGAGGATTTTCTCGAGCTCGCTAACTGGGTGAGCTGGCACGATGCCGCTCTAGGTGCGTGCTTCCAGCTGGGGTTGGTTGATGAGACCATCCACTGTGAGCCTCCTCGGTCTCTAGACCCACCGTGATCCCAGAACGGGCACCAGGGCACACTCCTGGAATGCATCTTGTTTTCTCACATGGGGTATTTTTTGATGCCTTTTGTTTGTTTTTTCAGCTAAATAGAGACCCATTTACTCTTGCTCTCTTCCTGCACCCAACCACCAGAACGTAAAAGCCAAGCCAAAATTAATGCTGCTATTTAATGAAAATCATGGGATCTACTTTTGTGTCCTTGGTTCATGAGAGAAATAGCAATGTCAGAGCTGTGAAGGAATCATTCCTTTTGGGCCTGTTTACTCCTGGTTACCTCTCTAATCGGATTGCTATCTGATCGTGAAAAGACCAGGTGTAAATGCCCTCTGAAACACTTTCGAGACTTCAGGAGGTTGTATGGAACACATTAGAAAGCAATAAAGGGTTAGCACCAGAATTTATTTATTTTTTTATTTTTTTTTTATTAAAATGAAAAAATATGTCCTAAACAGTGATATCAAATATTTTTTAAAAATAGATTTAAAAATAAAGATATAGGAATTAAAGCAGTAAAAGGTGTATTCTCAGTGCTTTATTCAGTAACTCATTCATTTCTGAGTTTTGTAGTGCAACCTGTGCTTCAGCTGTTCATGGGAAAAGTGGTCAAGAGACTCTTGTGTTAAGTGATAATCACAGTGTGGCTGCATTGCACTGGGTCTGGGTTTTCTGCAATTTAAAGAAGATAAATCTATTGTCAATTATGGGCCTTTATTAATGATCCAATTTGCATGCATTACATTGGTTTCTAGATATGTGTGCCTTATCTCAGTCAACACTCTCTGCTAGTAGCAGCCACTGGCTACCACTCTCCTACAGCATTCATTTCAGGGGAACCATACTCTCTCCACAGACCAAATATATTGGCTGTTAATGGCTGAATCTGAGTGACTGAATTCCAAATGGAGATATAGATAAAAAAAATCTCAACAGAGGCTTACTGGTTGATTACTGGGTTGGTGCCTGAGGAGTTAACAGAATTATCTGTTATCTACTGAAATTATTTTTAGTTAACCCAATGATCACTTCTGGAACATTATTTTTTGGCATAATTAGATAACCTTCTTTCATGTGCAGGTTGTGTTCCAGGTCACATTTATCCCCAAAATCAAAATTAATAAATAAATAAATTTAATTTAAATACATTAATTATTACATATGTACATACATACATAATATTAATACTAACAAAAGAAAAAAGATGGCAAAGAAACTCAGAAATTGGTAGTAAATTTCACAAGTACAAAAAAATGTAATGTAATGTCCTGCAATAGTTGTGCTGCCCCTGGGTGGTAGGATAGATTAGAGGAGTGGACCCTCTACAAGAAAGCACATTGGACTGACTTAGGTACAAACAGCACACCCTTTGGGACCACCACTGACCAGTGCTGTCCTGAGAGTCGATGGCAACACACCTACAAACCTTGTGGGAGAATGCATTGGGCATGCACAACATGCATAAATGCAAGTTTAACCATTTACCATTTCAAGATTTTTATGGTCGGTCAAGCTAGTGACACCACTTCCCCAAAGCTAACTTGACAACAAGCAGTTTGAGTTGCTGACATCATAATTTCCTTTGGTAGGTGTTAAAAAATATGAAAAATGGATGCAGAGGTGCTTTTTTCCATTACTCTAGGAGAGGAACACCCACATCTGCGACAAACTGGCCTACAAGATGTTGAGTCACCAGAAAACACCTGGACAAGAAAAATGACTTTTAGGGAGTCAAATGCAGTCTGCAGCAGAGTAGATGAGTGGATAGGATCGGGATCCATTACCCCTCCATTCTTCAAGCATTAATAATCACTCTGTTCCAGCTCCGCTCCAGGGTCACATCAGAAAACATTTGGGCAAGAAACATGACCTTATATGAAGTCAAATCTGATTTAGCAAGTTTAACGTGAATTCTTGCTAAATATGCTAAATGGTTGGCTGAGCAGTGGTTGAGCATTCTTGGAGAAAGTGAAAACCACAATGCTCCAACTGTTAAGAAATGCGCTCCTCGCACCATTCAAAATCACTCCGGTCTGCAGACTGAGTCTGGGCAGTCTATACAAATACGAACTTGGTTGAGGACAGACTGATCAAAAGGGCTGCAATTGAGTAATAGTTGACGAAGATGAACAAAAGTCTTACGAATTTGGAACAACACGAGGGTAAGTAATTTTGTTTGGCGAGCTTTCCCTTTAAGAATGAACTTGTGTGCGAACACACCTGTTGTAAAGATGCATCAGCATCACATTAGGAAGGGTCTCCTTGCCGTCACTGTGGAGATATAATGTGTGTGAAGAAGATCCTTCCCTCGTTTTGGAACATAAAGCAATCAACTGTTTCTTAAAGAATCCCTGGTGCTCTCTGAGATTCAATTAACTCAAGAAATCTTTCTTTTCACCAAAAGGAATCAACACAACGTGTGTTTGTGCTGTCAAATATGAAGTAATGTGTGGCAGAATCTTAAAATAGCTGGTCTGTGGAAGGCTTCTGAGGTTGAGGGGGTATTTCTCCTCATGTGGGAGTTTCTCTGCAGCATTTCCTCTGTGTACACCCCCGGCTGGATCTTCTGCAGCAGAGACACTCAAGTGATTAAAATGTGTTGCAGACACTAGTGTGAAGGGAATGGCTATAGGCTTCTTCTGATGCAACGTTTGTTCTCAGAGTAAACACTTGCAGAAATGCCCATGATGTTACATTCTGGGGGAGTCTGAAGGCTTTTGAACAGGCTAAACAAGAATATGGAGATGGAAGAGAGAATTTTGAATTGCACACTTGGGTGGGATGCTTATATAATCAAAATAGAGTGTAGAACATGCATTTGGATTTCTGCAAAATATTGTTTTTGTGCTTTTCAGAGAGAAATATGTCTAAAATATATAATAGACCAACATCAACTGAATTACCCTGCATCCAGCACATTGCATTAAATATGCGTGAAGTGTAATACAGAGATATTGAGTCATCAGATCCACATATTGATAGAAGCGCATTAAGTTTTGGGTTCACTTAAAAAAAAAATGCATTGAATTTACTTTTATTTTTTTAGGCTTGGTTGCAATCAATTTATTATTAATATTTCAAAATTAATTTTCAACTAAATTTGAATATAAAATATATAAAAAATATAAATAGCATAATTTTCAATGTTTTGGATAGTGACAAAACACTTTGAAAGAAGAAATTCCAGATTCGGATTCTAATTGCAACCTAACACCGTCTCGCGACCAATTAGTACATTTATTTGAGGTGCCAAATTCGTGCTAATTCTTACGACCTCGCTCCTACGATTTTGTGTGATTTGTCTAAACCCCAGTGACGGGTAGAATAATGGGCGGGGTTAGGTGTAGATCACTCTTACAAATTAATACGAATTGGCAACATGTAAAATATCGTATGAATATGCACGAATTGTGGTGAGGTCAGGATGATAAGAAGCCACTGGAAATTCTACCATATAATTAGAATCCAGCAGTAACATTTTAGATGCAATGTGCTATTACTTATTATTAATGAGCAGAATAAACTATCTTTGTCAATAGTTAAACAAGATTAAATGACTTGACCACCCCTGCTATTATTTATGTAACACGTAATTTATTTATCTTGGTAACTTCATTTTATTTTCCAGTGTGCTTTTAAAAAAGTTTGTCTAAAGTTTAGGCTACTCTTACCTATCAAAAAACGCTCTGTGTTAAGTTGGAAATGAACTGGTATGCGATCACAAATCTATAGCTAAGTAATCTGTTTTAAAGGCTTCGAGCCTCATCCAATTAGAAAATCGGCTTCGTGTACATTAAATCTTTTTCAAATCCTAGTAAATAGAGTGTCACAAAAATATAATCCTGGTTGTTTATCCTCGTCTGTCAGGCTGCTGTGGAGCTGCGCTCATGAAGAGAGGACAGAGACGCAGCTCGTCATTACTGTAGGAATAAAAGAGGACAGTAATATTTCAGACAGAAGGGAGGAGATTTGCCGACGGCTCTCCCATTGGTTTAGTGCAACAGTGATGGCATTGAGGAGACGGCTTGTACTTTATAAAGCTCCCTTAGAGTGAGGAAAACACTGTGAGCTCGTTACAGCTGAAGTGCGCTGAGGAAAACCCGTGAGATAACCCTGAACCATGAGCGAGGTAAGTGCACGTCTAGCTTCACCGCATTCAGACGGCATTTTAAGCAGATCTTCGCGACATATTTGTTTTATATAACACGAATAATGGCTTTTGGGTGCTGCAGTTTGTTGCTGTGAATCCTTGCTCCTTTTTTGATTCACTTTAGCTTCTGTAACCACGAGTCTTTTCAGTTAACTTACTTAATTTAACATTGAGGATGACTTCTCAAGAGGATGCACTGACCAAATACTATTTGACATCATCATATTATAATCATATTTCCACTTTCTGTCAGATATTTTCCTCTAACGTGCTAAAACGTCTAAGAAAAAATGAAACTATCTATCTATCTATCTATCTATCTATCTATCTATCTATCTATCTATCTTAAATATAGGGAAACAGGGTCTATAGATGACATACTTTTAGGTTTTATTTTGGAATGTTCATTTCTGTGTAGACATTCTGTACATTATTTTTTAAGCTGTATAAAGACATTGGTTATTTCCACAATCACTGCCCTGGAGAAAGTGATACAGTTCATTAAACACACAGTGACCTTTTGATACACCATTACTCAGTTGCAGGGCACGTTATTACTAAGAGCATATTAAACTTTTTATTGGCAGTTCAGCAAAAAATGGACAGTAGCCAAATGACACACACAATAATTCATTCAGCAGCTAAATGCATAGCATGCACAAACATGTATGCATTTATAAAATCTTTTAAAAACGTGTTAGCTTGCTTTAAATGCGAGATTTGTTAAAATCTAATTGAACCTTGCTTTAATGTCTGCCATTATGACTTGATAACAAGAGTATAATGTATGGTTGTATTGGTATATTAGTTGGATTTCTTATGTTTACATTTTAAAATAGCCATTATGGACTAATAGTATATTGTCAACCTTAATTTGACGAAATACGTTTTCTTGCCACATATGGCAGTCTATGTCAGCTTGTGGAACCTGTTCCGTGTTGTGAATAGCATACCAAAATAAAGCGAAATGTAAGTAATAAAATCATGCATATGTTTTTATACAAAACCATTGCAACATAGAATACATAGCTTTTTGTAAACCTCTGGTCTGTTTGTGAGTTTTTGGACCTCTGCGTTTGGTTGAGATTTGTATCCTCCAGAAGGGCTGAAAGCTGTTTGTGCTTGATGTGTTGGGCACAGCATCATCTCACTGATTCTCTTTCAGTAAATAGCTAATATATTGCTAGAGAGGAAGTGCTAATTAACTTCAAAGCCATCTAGAAGTGGTGCAGTTGTGACATCTTTCTCCAGCAACACGAGCTAGGTGTGTGCATTTTCTTGATGTTATTTTCTGTGACCTGCAGTGCTTTTGAACACGATGTGCCAGATGTAACATAGAGAGGGATGCTAATTATGAGAGAGAAAATTAGCATAAACTCAGCCCTGATTTAAGCAGTCAGGTCATTACCATGCGTTCAGTTTGCTTCAAAGTATTAGAGCGTTTAATTACTGTGAGAGCCGTGATCAAACACCATATGCCACCTCTCTCCAGCTTCATCTCATTAGCTTTCATTCTGCCTTTTCTAGTAGAAAATTTAGTAGCAGAAATCTGTTAATGTATTTATTTATTTACTTATTTTTCTGTAAGAGCATAGAAACGATAGTCTTCTTATTATTAAACTCAGGAATACAGGATAGAACACTGACAGTTAGACATACAAGATAAAATTAAGGACCGACCAGGGAGACTGGCACAAACAGGGTAAATATACACAAGGACATAATGGCAGAACTGAAAACACCTGGGGACCAATTGGAGACTAATTACCTAATAACTTAATAACAAGAAAAGGAACACCAAATATGGGCAAAGGCGGACACGTGGGGAAAAAACCCAGAACAAAACACACAGAATATGCAACCCCTCCCGAAAGGTGTGTCCTCCCGCTGTAACAACAACAAAATTAACTGGGGAGTGAGGGTGGGCACCCTGGAGGCTGGAAGGGGAAGCATAGTCACAGACTGCCTCCAGGGCAGCCACTGGAGGCCATGTCCTAGACTCCATCCCACCTAACCCTATCCCGAACATGACTATATAGCCCCACTCCCCCCCAAAAAAAAAAAATCTTGGGGGAGTTTCCAGCCCACAAGGGCAATGACTGAGGGGAAGAGAGGTCTGGTGGGCTATCGGGAGGGGCAGGCTCAGACGGGCTCTCGGGAGGAGTTGGCTTCTAAAGTGCGAGCACTGGAGGGCGCACTTGCTGCACAAGCTCTCCTGGCCGTGACTCAGAACTGGATTCCCAGGATTAAGGAACGACACTCCTGGCCGTGACTGGCAGACTGGATCCTTAGGGTTTGGGGACGGCACTCCTGGCCGTGAATGGCAGACTGGGTCCTCAGGGTTTGGGGACGGCACTCCTGGCCGTGACTGGCAGACTGGGTACTCATGGTTAGGGGACGGCACTCCTGGCCGTGACTTGCAGACTGGATCCTCAGGGTTAGGGGATGGCATTCCTGGCCGTGACTTGTAGACTGGATTCTCAGGGATCGGGAACGGCACTCCTGGCCGTGACTTGCAGACTGGGTCCTCAGGGGTAGGGGACAGCACTCCTGGCAGTGACTTGCAGACTGGATCCTAAGGTTTAGGAGACGG
>JAUMHQ010000074.1:2603197-2613654 GCA_032361165.1 Enteromius paludinosus
CTGTTTATATTTATGCTTGGAAATAATATATTCCCAGTTAGTTCTCCTAAATTCCCATTAATTTCCATAATTCCCATTATTTCCATGAAAAGTTTCCAATATGGAATATTTCCAAAATTCCCAAGCTTAACTTACCATGGAAATTTACCGGAAACTTTCCGGAAATGTACCGAAAATTTTCCACCCCTTTGCAACCCTAATTTTGAATGAAAGCTTTTGATATCTCGGCTCTTCAGAGAGAGGCCATTGTAATAGCTTTTTAATTTATATGCAATACTAGACTTTGCAGAAACCTTGCTTTTGAGCTTTAAACACTAAAGAAAGCACTTTCCTTCAAATGCGGAGACCATAGCAACATAATTGGTTTCCTGAGCAGTGACCCTGTGTTTTCGTGGAAGGAGCCTATCTCTCTCTCTGCTCTTGTGCTCTGTGCTTGTGCGAGGAGAAGCCAACAAAAGAAGCGTGTTTACCTTGAACATTGTCTTTTCTGGCTCTGTGCTGAGTGGAAACAAGATTGCATGTGCGTCTGACAAGTCCTCTGTAATTGCCAGCGCTGTGGTTTGATTATGGCTGCAGCCCGCAGGGAGTGTGTCGGTGAGCGAGTGTGTTTCTCCTTCTTGTCAAAGCAACATAATTAGAATTTCTTTGCAGATACTGTAATGTTTTTCTCCACAGTTTGCCGCTTCAGTACAAACACCTCCGTGCCGTCGTATGATCGTGGGTGTGATTGTGAATAGTGAGCAGGGGTTAAATTGGGATTTCCTGAACCCCTGTATTTTTGGTTACTACTGATCTTACCTGCCTGCTGAATCCAGCTGTACAAGGTTGCAGATCACTTCATTCAGCTTCATTGTCTGCGCTCCAATTGGTCATTGCAGTGTTGCCACATGGATGAATGACTTAACGGCACATTTGGGATTTCAGAGAGAACACATTCTTCACTTTACTCAAAACAGCAAATGCAGCATTACTACAATGAGTGCCCCCAGTGTTTGCCTCTGCCGAATCAAGTGATCTGAGACAAAAACTGAGAAATAAACAAAAATATTATACTATAATTATTAAAAACAATATATTATTTTCATGACTCTAGCTCTAGAACCATTCTTAGCATCATTGATACCCCACGAGGAGAGCTCTTCCTTCATCATTAGCCTCTTCCATTTTCTGACAATTGCTCCAAGTTGTTCTTTTTTCACCAAGCTGCTTGGCAATTGCCCCGTGGCCCTACAAGGTCTACAATTTTGTCTCTTGTGTCTTTTGATAGCTCTTTGGTTTTGCCCATGTTGCTAATTAGACTTAAGCTGATTGTGTGGTGCACGGGTGTCTTTATGACAGCTAACGACCTCAAACAGGAGCTACTAATGTAGAATCAAGAGCAGAGTGTAGCTGGACTATTTAAAAGCAAAATAACAGGTCTTTGAGGGTCAGAAAACTGCCTAGTGATCAAATACCTATTTGACACAGTTATTTCCAAATAAATTGTTAAAAAATCATTCAGTGTGATGTATACTGTCTATTTTTCTTATATATATATATATATATATATATAAATACACACACATGCATGTAAATATTTGAGAAAAAAAATACATACTAAATATATTTTTATACAATATATATATATATATATATACATGTATACATATTTTTAAACCATATACTGTATGTGTATGTCTTTATAGATGCATAATAAGTATACACAGCATACACACATATATTATGTAAAAAAAAAAACTTATTTTGGATGCGATTTATTGCGAACGTAATAGAAATGTACATGTACTATGAAATTTACTTTTTGTCGACATGCTTATTTTTAAGTTGACCAAAAAAACATTTATAATAGTTTCAAAACACACAAAATGTTGCTATAAAACATGTCAGAATGATAATCTCGTTTCAGTTATGCGTGCTGGGGATTGTCTGACAGTAGGATCACCTGAAGCACCTACCCCTATTAATATTCATGGCTGATAAATTCTCTTTATATACTTCGGCAGGTGTTAGCAAAAAGTAATTTTTGGACCCTGTCTATAGTATATCACAGGTATTACATGCATGAAATCTTTAATCAAAAGGAGTTGAAGGAAACATTAAACAGGGGAGTTGTGTTTCTGTGCTCGTGTCGGCTGAACATTCTGCATTGCATGAAAGGACATGCAGGTTGCTTGAGCTCCTCACATCAAAGCACTACAAACACTGTTTGAAATTCAGGGAAAGTGCAGTTAATAATGCAGGAGAGGATGTGCCCAGGGAAAACATGTTTGCCAATGCCTTCTCAGCTGTTTGACTGCACTTCATTTTCCTGATATTCCTGAACGTGACTTCAGGGCCAGACACAGTTTTAGGTTTGGTTTGGTTTTGGTGGATAATCATATATCGTAAAGTGTTTCTGCTGAAGAAAAGTGATGCGTTACTGCACTGATGTTGTCGGAGCAGAATCGAATCTGATGTTGATATTCAAAATGGGCTGAATAGTTTTAATTTAATTTAATTTAATTTAATTTAATTTAATTTAATTTAATTTAATTTAATTTAATTTAATTTAATTATTTTATTTTATTTTATTTTATTTTATTTTATTATTTTATTTTATTTATTTTATTTATTTTATTTTATTTTATTTTATTTTATTTTATTTTATTTTATTTTATTTTATTTTATTTTGAGTCAAAATCTATACCAATAGTCCATGCTTTTCTCTCTATGTTTTTAATGTACTCATGATATAACTGTCATAAACACACTTACTTTTTAAGCCACAAACCTCTAATACTCTTTATTGTATAACTTCTCTTACTACAGTAGGTTACATATTATAAGAAAACACTTTTAAAAAGACGTTAATAACTTTTTTTGGAGGACATGTACACTCTTTTTTGTTTACATGTACACTTTTTCTTTAATTTTTCAATAAATCTTTGTTCAAAAATATTATACACTATAACAACAAGAATGTTTGATGTCAAAGGCAACACACATGAAAAATTAGTATAAATTCATTTCATGCTTTTAAGAGCACTAGCCATGTTTATGCACTACGATGTAGTAACATACTGTATAGTAACATATTTATTTCATCTTGGAATAAAGCAAAATAAATGAAATTAATAAAAACATATCAATCAATCACCTTTATGTATATACCGCTTTTAACAATACAGATTGTGTCAAAGCACTTAACAGTGTCAAATCTGAGAATAGTAATGTACAGTATAATGACAAGATTCTGATTCTGATCCACCATCTGATCTGGATACTCGGTGAGAAACAGAAAATAAATAATATTGGCATAGATGTCGTTCTTCTTAGAATATTAAATGAGAGAGTGTGTCTGCCTCCCGACCAGTGTTAGGGAGACCGTTCCAGAGTTTGGGTGCCTGGGAGGACCAACAACTGTTTGGTTCTTCAAAATATCTTCTTTTGTGTGATAAAGAAACTCATACAGGTTTGGAATGAAATACGGGTGAGAAATGATGACAAAATGTTTTTGGTGCACTATGTCTTTAACAAACATTCTCTCCATTTATTTCAACTAGCTTATAAAATAATTACTGAAAGTTAAAAACATTTTAATTTAGTTCTGTTCTCTTATATCATTCAACAGAGGCAAGGATCTGGAGCAGCCGGTGGCAACAGCAAAACCTCTGGGGCACAAGGTACTAAGAAAAAAACCCACACTGAAACTGAACACATCACAGATTTTTAATCATTTTGCAGCAGCTTTTACAGTGAATACAGAGAGTATGTCCCAGGAAATCTTTTTCGTGGAAGAGAAAAGATTCATCATGCTGTTGAGTTTACCCCAAACAACCTTAAGCCTAGAGAAAAGCCCAGTATCCCAGCTGAGATCTTCCGGCATAAGCATTCTAAAGTATTCCCTGAAGTGTCCCACCAAACAAAAATGTTCTGCACTGTGCTCACTGAGGGAAGAAAGAGTCTGGTAAGCATTTTAAACGTGTGTGCCTGTGAATGAAAAAAAAGAAGAAGAAGGTAAAAATTGAAAAGGGTTGAAGTAATGAACACAGTCCCCGGTGATTTAGCTGCACGCTCCTATAAAAAGGCCACCTAAATGGATCTGAACCAACAAATTGGCCCATACATCTTAAATCAGACTTAAAAGACTTGAGGGTTTTTGTGTTGTTGGTTTTCTTCCTGATGAAGTAATGCTCTTGAGGTGCCTGAAGCCCTTGGGGAGAGCTGGGTACAGAGCTTATTGGACAAGGTGTACGAGCTGCATCTCTAAGGACGCTGCTGATTTCACTGAAGCTTGAATCTTCATGGAATTGCATGGTCTTATTACATAAATAATAATAAAAAACATAAATATAATGCACCCACTCTTTTGACTTTAATATTGGGCATCGTATATTACATACAGAATTCAAAAGCTACTGCTAAATCCATTAGACATTAAATGACCCCAAAATGCATTTTGGCTTAGAGATGCGCAGTATTGGACTTTTGCTGCTATGCGATATGCTGCTATTTTTTTTACTCATTTGGCCGATACTGATGCCAATACCGATATATTTCCCTTGTTTTTTGGAAACAACATCAAAATCTCTCCTGTGCAGAAACTCTCAGCATTTTTTGTTTTTTAAACGTGGTTTTTAACAAGAATTATTTTTTATTAAATAAACAATAATGAAGGTTTTTGACAGTACTGTGAAGCTTTAAAAATAACTACAAATACAGTTAACCATATTTCCACCAGAAGGATGCAGCGCTAACATTTTATTTGAAGGTTTAACGTTTGTAGATATAAGCATGCCATACATTGTAAGCTGAAAATCTTAAAAATTAAACCATATTATAGTAAGTGTCATGTTTGTATTTTTTTGCATGTAAGCTATAGCTTCTGACCTTTAAATCAAAACATCCTCATTATTTTATGACTTCAATTACTGCTTCATTTAATCAGAAACACAGCCTAAATATTATTGGTGAAGGACATGCTGTATGCTGTTTACTCTCTGTGCTTTCACAGATCAAATGCAGCGATCCAAAACAGTTAGTTAATCGAATCATTTTCCAGACAAAAGCTGTGAATTCCTGTTTTCAGATCGGGCCATGCCGATATTGAAATTGAAAGCCCATATTGGCCGATACCATATCAGTCTGATAATATCGTGCATCCCTAATTTGGATACTTTGGATACAATTTTTTTTTCTCAAGATGTAGTTTGTTTCATCATCAGAAAAGATTTGGAGACATTTAGCATTACGTCAATTGCTCACCAATGGATCCTCTGCAGTGAATGGATGCTGTTAGAACGAGAGTCCAAAAAGGTTTTTTGGGGTGAACAATTCCTCTAGACCCAAGCATCATAGAAATGTTCAGTTACACTTTATAAGCTGTTCTTGTTACAGTGTAATTATACATTAAAGTAATATCTACATGTACTTACTATAGGGTTAGGATTAAGGTTTACTTGTATGCAATTACAAATCAAGCACACAAATGATGCTAAGCTTTTGCAAGAATGAATTTCTCAGCCACCAATGCAATACAACGAACACTGCTGGAACGTTGCTTTCCCAGCACTGAATATCCTGCAGTACAAGAGCTCGTAATATTTCTAGGAGGATGGGAAGAAAGTACTATTGAAGCTATTGATGTGCTTCCACCCACTCATGTGCAGGAGCAAGGACGTTCATACACAAAACTACAGATTCATATGCATGCAAATGCATCTATTCCTCCTGCATGCCTTTGTGAAGAAAGCCATGCAGGGAAGCTATGCAGACATATCCAGCCAGTGACAGCATGTAATGCTCGTCTAAAAAGAAAATGCATGTATTAAGAAATAGGGCATGTTAATACCTAAAGGAATAAAATATATGAGTTTCTTAGGAATCATTAAACTGGGGAATTACATGTGAAGTCTTCATAAGTCCATATGCACAGACCAACGAGTTTGTGGTTTCTGAGGCATTGAACTTGAAGTTGCTCATGGGGTTGCTTGAAGTTTCATCTGTTATTTCTGGTCAGTATGTATCACACAAAATATAATGTACATAATAATAATGATAAAAGGAATTACTATACTATAGAAGTAGGTTTCTTACTCCATTGATCTCATTGATGTGTGTGAATGAAGATAGGAAACGATGAGAGAACCTCTCATGTATTGACTGAAACATGAGGCCTGCTCTCTCTAGAGGTATATTTAAAGGATCTTTCCTTTCTTGCTGTGCTTAACGTCTATGTCAAGGTTTTCCCCCTCCCTTGCTTAAATTGCTATTGAATTTTACGGCAGTCTAATGTGTTTTTTCATCTCAGAGGTATTCGCTATTGAGCATTGATTTCTTACCAAAACAACACATAACCTTCACATCTTGTACTTTCGTGAAAAGCACTTGAAACTTGTGCTGTACAAAACAATATGTGCGCTTTTATTTCGCCTTCACTTTATATGAGGTTCGCCGTTTTTAATCTTGAGTCTTTTAATTGTGATTCTAAAACCCTATTTTATGTTTACTTTATTTATTTAAAATGAAAAGAAATGTATTATTGAAATATTATAGTAAGAAAATAAAGGATGTAATGAAAAAAGACACCAACTATACCTTCGCCAGCAAATATTAGTTAGTAGTACGGATGTAGTTTTTTATTACAATAGCAAGGCTGAGTGGATTAGCTGGATGTAGTCAACACAACCATCTATATAGATTATTTTGGTTCAAAACACTTTCTGAGACTCTTGAAAAATCTCAGAAGGAAATAATCGTGCAAAATTATTTTGTTAGATAATAGTTTATATAATATAGTATTTAACAGTATTTTATGACCTCAAAAAACTTTTCCTATAGCGCATGATTTGTGAACTAATACCTTTTTGATGTTTGCATTACTGGCTTTTCTGACATTGTAAACTTGCTCAGTAGCTCACCTGGTACAGCATTGCACTTAATGCACTTCAAGAACCAACCGTAACATCATAAAACTGTTCCAGATTGAGGTTAATCTGTTCCAGATCAAACTAAACACGCTTTTAATGCCAGTCGCTACAGTGTGTGACTTTGAAATGTACAATAAATAATGTTAATTAGTGAGTATAAAATAAAAAAACATAAGAACTGCTATAAGCTATAAGAACTGCCTCAATATTCATTGTGTTTTTGGCAGGAGGAGGAATTATGAGCGCAGCTGGAAACAAGAACTGGACTGGAAATGTGAATTCTGTACACCATGTGCATTTAGCTTGCAGGAAGTTTTAGACCAGACGTGCTTTTGTTCCAAAAGTGCAACAGCATTAAACAGTATATGTAGGCTTTAATGACGTGAACAGCTCAAAACTCCCATCTGCAGAGCTTGTAAAGAAAGAATATTTTAACTTTTTTTTTTGGGGGGGGGGTTAATGCTAATATTACATTAGTCATAAGTAAAGACCACACAAAGACTTAAACTATTACCCTACATAGGAAAAGTGGTTTGGAGAATGCTTGGATAGATGGATTAAAAACGCTAAATAACTATACAACATGAAACGCCCGTTAGTAGCTAGCTAACTTGTAAGGAAAATCTGGGGCCTCATTTATAAAATGTGCGTACGCTCAGTTTTGATCGTAGAGTGTGTGTACTCTTAAATCCACGACAGCGCCCATATCTATAAAAACTTAGTGCATAGAATAGTGCATAGCGTCACGTCAGGGTCTGAGCAGACATATGCACTATTTATTGATATTGAGTATTAAAGGTTTTTGAAAATATAAGCTGTTCTTGCTGCTCTAAAATTATGATGACTGGTGATATTTGATATGTTTATGACATTAATTAGGAGTCGTTTACAAGCAGAGAGCTGAAACCTTTCATTTGCGTGCAAGTTCAAGATCATTTGCGATTAATAGTTTTCACATCTGAAAGACACGCGAACGCACATTTTCCTTATCCAATTTAGGATCGTTTCTGCGCACCAATTTATACCACAAAACCAGTTATTACAGTCATTTCTGAGATTCTTGAGATGTGTATATCATCTGAATAAATAAGCGTTCCATTGTTAGGATGTGACAAGATTTGGTTGAGATACAACTGTTTGAAGAAAGCATCGTAAATTTGAATCTACGATCATCTTCTCGAATAAGTGTATGTTTTTTATCCATAGGATGAACTTAAATGTTCGTGAGCTTGCAAAAATTACACTTTGATATAAAAAAATACGTTAGTTGATATATAAGGAAAATTACAAAATTTCTTCATGGAACAAGATATTTACTTAATATCCAAATGATGAAAAAAATTTATTTTCGGCTATTACTACATATATACATATGCCGTTTTTGTGGTACAGGGTCACAAATGCTATATTTTTCGTTTTATTTCTGTTGGTTACTTTAAAGGAATAGTTCACCCAAAAATGAAAATACTGTCATTATTTACTCACCCTCGAGTAAACCTGCATGAATTTCTGTGTTCTGCTGGAAGCTATTTTGAAAAACGTCTGTAACCATGCTGTATTGGTCACCATATTGGAAAAATCCAATGGGAGTCAGTGGTGACCCAAAACTAGCTTCCTTTGTGTTCAGCAGAACAAAGAAATTCATCAAGATTTGGAACAACTTGAGGGTGAGTGAATGAGGAATTTTTAATTTTGGGTGAACTATGCCATTAAAACATAAACTTAGCCACCAGTCTTTCGGTCTTTCTCCCTTCAAGGCAATAGGAGCTGTACATGCATGCTTAGAAAGCAGCTGTCCTGGATCATTATCGCGATGGCCGACAGGCTACGCGATACTGTGCTCTCATCTTAGTTCTCAATTTCAATGCAGCCCTTTGATGTGTGAAGTTTGTCTTGTCGAGTCACATAATTGTCACCTAGTCCAAATTATGGACATTATGTCACTTGCTCTCATGTATAGTAACTTATTTTTCTGTGCCCAGATGAGTCTAAGAAAGACATCCCCGAGGACTTTGACATTGACATGGACGCCCCTGAAACCGAGAAGGCAGCCGTCGCCATTCAGTCGCAGTTCAGGAAGTTCCAGAAGAAGAAGACTGATGAAAAGTCGTAGTTGCCAGCGGACTCTGTCCGTACGGCCCCGTCAGGACAGCATGGTTTGATGTTGCATGTAATAGAATCCATTCTGTATGGACTCAAGGGAGGGCGAGGGGAAATCAAGGTCGTAATCTGTCAATCAATCTGCTGTAACTGTGAATCCTGTAGTTTATATTGATTTTATTTCTTGCTTTGTTTTCCATTCTAGCTGAGAATATCTGTTCTACTACTGGTGCATGAGTTTCTATTTTTACCTCAAAGAGCTGGATTTATTTGTGAACGCACAATATGCTTTCATTGTGAGCTGCTTACGAAATTGATTTCAGTCAGGCACCGTGAGCATCACGTGTATGTAAATATAGAGCAGAACTTTATTTTTGTTTCACGCCATTAGTCCTCAGCTCATGAAATGCTTTAGCATCCATTCTCATCCCAGTGGACTTCTAAAAATAGCTTGTCTTTTGAAACCCATGTTGTTGAATAATTCCCAGCTTTTCTTCCCAAATCCCTTGGTTGTGCTCGGTTCTCTTTACTGAACTCAGCGCCGGATGAAATGAGTGTTTGATTGTCTAGTTTGCTGTGACACATCGTAACATTTCTGTTCATTTTTCTTCCTTTGCAAAGGATCATGGCACAGTCATCGGCCAAATCAAACACTCAATGATTTCTATCTCACCTCACCTCATATCTCAACTCAGTCTGATTGAAACAAGAAACTATTAATAAACATCCTTGAGTCTCTGGAACGAAAAACTGCATTGTCTTTTAATTCAAATTCAATCTTAAAAAAGCATCCTGTTTTGAATAAATGAAATAATAGCCTATGACAAACAATCAACATGATGTTTAACACAAAAGACACATGAACATTTCATTTCAGTGTTACCTTATAAAAGGGATAGTTCCCCCAAAACAAAAATCTGACATTTGACATTTTTCTAAATTGTTGTTTTTTTTTAATTAAAGAAAATAATGCAAGTTTGGAACAACACAAAGGTAAGTAAATGATGCTGAATAGTTTTTTTGGGTGAGCTATCCATACTAGTCAGTTGTATTTCTTAAAAAAACAGTGGATCATTTGTGTCTCTGTGACAAGGTATTAATATACTCAACATGCTATGGATGTTAGTCACATTATTTGATAGATACAAGTTATTGATGGGTTTATCAGCAATATGATCATCTTAATTAATATTTTGTTTTTTACACATATCTAGCTCAGCTTTTAAACACACTTAACCACATTTAAAAGAGCTGGTTCACAGTATTTGGAATTTTCGTGTATACGTGTGATCAGCATATTCCCAATAAACCAAGACACGTTTTTCTCTGCTGTTCCTTTGTGCAAATAATGAATATACCAGCTCTTGTCATTTACTGTGCTGCATAGATTTTAATCAGTTGTAATCACGTATTGAGAAAAAAAAAAAAAAAAAAAATAAAAATATATAT
>JAUMHQ010000074.1:2615879-2629631 GCA_032361165.1 Enteromius paludinosus
TATATATATATATATATATATATAATTGTGTGTATTTATATATACATAATAAACACAGTACACATACATATATAATTTATATAAAAAAGCACGTTAATTTTGGATGTGGTTAATCACGGTTAATCGTTTGACAGCACTAATATATATTTTTATATACATGTATGAATTAAGCATGATATTTTTAAGTAGAAAGTGCTAAAATCTTCAAATGTCTCTACATCAACATCTAGTGATTTTTTTTTCTTTCTATTAATTACTTCAGGTTTACTGTATACACACATCCTCATCCTTTATCTAATCTCAATTCATTTACAGAATCGCAATTTCTATAAGACCTCTTTAAAACATCTCAGTCTTATAATTTGCATATTTTTTTTTACTGATATCAGAGTCAAAACAGCTGACAGTGCAAGAACTGGACCATCTCCTCTCAGCAAATGTGTGAAAGCACTTTCAGAAAGAACAGAGCACCTACCCTTCAGATCTGGTGAAGGTCACACACCGAGTCATATATTATTTACACTGAATCCTCTCGTGTATTTGAGCCCAGATCTGAACACACACACACCTCTGTACTGAGAAGAGATCCATGAAGAAATACCCTCAGAATGATTTAAAGGCCCAGCACAAGGAAATAATGCCATCTGTGGAGCTAACAAGAAAAAAAGAGCCATATAAAAAACCATTGAACAAAAATGAACCAGGGCAATATCATATATGTTCTTCCCTGCACAAGTGTGGATGTGGTTCTCAATCGACCAAAACGCCTGTCTTGCCACCGCTGGGCAGTACTGGGAGTAGATTGCTGCTGGTGATGTACTACTGCATCATCCAGACATGATAACATCTAAAATATCATCTCACTCCGGTGTAAGCCTGCATGGGGGATGACCCAAAAATGCGTCACGAGTTTCTGATACGGTCACGAAAAACATTTTTGCTTTAGTTTTTTTTTTTTAATGAATCATACAAACTGTCAATCAATCAGTAATTTAGCTTGAGATTTTTAAGTGTTTTAAATTTGGTCAGCCTGAACCTGAACACACTGCTCCTGCCACGGTCCTATTAACAGGCAGACAAGTCAAATGTTTATCATTAGTGGATGGATATGATGAACTAAAATAACAACCTTGTCCTATATTTATGAATTTGCACAGTCATTATACCATGAGAAAATCTTCAAAAGTGTAATGCAGTGGTAATCATGAAGTGAGAAATGTCTTTTCTAGAACTTCAAGAAATGATTTTGGCGTTCTTTTTGAAAACTGGTCTAGACTCCCTTCTCAGTGCGCTATTGTCATTAAAGAGGAAAACAAACTGGATCTAACCAGCACGAACAAGAGAAGTGGACCGCCCAGGTGCACAACAACAAGAGGAGTACATCAGAAGCGTTCATTCGAGAAACAGATGCTTCTGGTGCTCAGCTGCGTCTTGGTTGTGTCAAGGCAAGACTCTAGAAAGCATCATGTCTGTAAGTGTCACTACTGCACATGGAGGATGAGCAGAACGTTTGAAGAACAACATTTATTTGAAATAGAAATAGTAATTTGTAACATTATACATCTTATATTATTGTCTCATTACTGTATATCTTCAAGTCACCCCAGTGGGCAAGTGATGGTGAAAAGACATCCAATTGACATCAAAACCGATGTCAAAAAACACGTCAAAAATTCATACTGACGTCAAAAACTTGATGTGACATTGATTTGATACATCTTGACCAAGTCTTGACTAATATATTTGACGCCAAACACAGTCTCACGACCAATTCGTGGCAAATTCGCGCTCATTTATATGACCTTCCTCATATAATTTTGTACGATTTGTCAAAAACCCCACTGATGGGTAGGTTTAGGGCCGGGCTTTCCAACACAGTCTCACGACCAATTTGTACGTATTCGTACGAGGGGGGGAAATTTGTGCTAATCCGTACAAATACGTATGATTTTGAACAATTTATCTAAATCCCAGTGACGGGTAGGTTTAGGGGTGGGGTTAGGTGTAGGTAATTCGTACAAATTCATACAAACTGGCAACTCGTAAAAAACGTTCGAATTGCCATGAAATCGCGCTTCAAATGGATATCAAGGTGCCCACTTACATATGGACAAACCCAGCTAATTTGACCTATTGGTTGGATTACTATGCAGAAGGTTGGGTTAAACATTTAACCCAAACTGCGCGGTCAAAACAACCCAATTTCTGGGTTTGTCCACATATTACCCAGCGTTGGGTTTTAATTTAACCCAGCATTTTTAGTGTGCGTGCACAATCTCTGGCCAGGACATTTTGTTTGGTGGGGTTGCCATACTCATGGTTGACTAGGATTAAAAAAAAAACACTCTATCTAACCTTTAAAAGAGTTAGCAACTCCAGAAATGCCAAACAACTGCATTTAATAAGCCTGTATTCACAGCAAGCGAGTGTTTGAATGATGGATTGATCAAGTCATACTGTCACACTTAGTGTTAGTGTCTGATGATACAGATTTCTGACAAAATTCAAGGAGGTTTTACAAAAATACAAATAAATATTTGCGTTTTAATTATATGTTAGTGTTCTTAGGTGTCATTTTCTATCATCCATGCATAAAACTCGAACTCTTTAATCATTCTGGAGTGGGACCATTGTTAGACACCGGTTAATTGAAAGAAGAAAAAAAATCAAGAAAACGCAACCGCTTCAGTTACTGTAGTGAAACCATTGCAGTTCTTGGAGGTGTCCAGATGAATACGAGGCATAGAGTATTATTAAACAGATATGGAGAGAAAAGTAAATTCTACTGATTTGCTTTGTGTGAGTGCATTAATGTGCTGGTTTTCAGCTGACCGAGGAGACATCCACACAAACAGTAGTGCCATCTGTTGGTTATGATCATGGATGGGCGTCTCAGTCTGTAACATGGTCACAAAACATCCCCTTGACTTCCTGTCCTGGACCCTGTAGATTTTTGTGCATTATGCCATTATGTTTTACTTTTTGAGGATATAGCATCATGATTTATCGTTTTGGTCTTTCCATGTTTAAGGCAAGCATCTAGGCAGACTCATGAATGGCAAAAAAGTGAACACCGTGAATGTGCCTGTCATCATTAAAAACGTTCATCAATTATAGTTTAGAGACGCGCGTCGTTAGTTTGTCTCTTTATTGTCAATCATCTTCGGGTTTATTTTTCATTATGCATTACTGAATACATTCATATCTGTTAGTACTTCAAGATGTCCAAGAATTACGAAATTATTAGTAAATCCAGTGTCATATTGCTCAATTAAAATATCTTCTCTTTGTTGCGTGTCTTAAACAAAACAGGCCACACCATCTACAAACAGGTGAATCAGATCCCATTCATTCAAGGAGCTGCTGGAGAAAACGTCCACGGTTCTCTCTTTGTGTCACACATGCTCTGCAGCTCATCCGATGAAACTACCGTTACGCAGTCACAAAACGTTTCAGGAGTGGAAAAAAAGACAAGAGAACCCAGCTGTTTTAATTTTCTAATCAAACCAGATGTGTGCAAACATGACTAAGGACTTTATTTACCAAATCTTTTTTTTCTCTCCCTGTATTATCCACAAATAAAAGTGATCTCTTCATGTGTATGTATATATTTATATATATAGATATATATAGATATATATTTATATGTATATTATAACATATATTATAACATACAATGTCATAACATGTGTTATAACATGATATAATCCCTTAGTGTGATGAAAATCTCCCTTTTTTTTTGTTTTTTGTTTTTTCAGGTCCCCATGCAGTCCTTAGAAAGCACAACATTCTGAGACGACTGGAAAATGTGGACTCGTCCTTCCTCCACGTCTTCTGTGACAACAGCTTCGGGAAAAATGCCGATCACACCTCATATAGTTTCATCAAAACAACAGAGTCATGGATAGAGAAAGAAACATCTTCCTGCAGAGCTGACCACACCCCGCCTTTTTTAAACCATTTTTTGATAATTTTTCTCTATTTTTATATAATAATAATAATAATGACTATAGAATTATCCTTGATATAAATTCAAAAGTAGTTCCTCTGTCAATTTAAATAAATAATTTTGGCAATCTTCATAACGGTGGTATTTAAAATAAACGAATGATTACGTAAAAAATCCAACTTAGTCAAGAAAAGAGGGCAAGAAGAAGAAGGTGAGCCAAAGAAAGGAAAAGTGTAAAAAAACAGTAGAGAGAGAGAGAGAGAGAGAGTGAGATAGACAGAAAGATAGAAAGAAAGAAAGACAGATGCAAAGAAAACTATCCACTTCTTTAGGAATTCAGAATGTATGTACAGGACTCATCTCTGAATCAGAAAAGCGCTCGTCTTTTTGCAGCAGGTCCTCACGTGTTTTGTGTGTGCGTGACAGTGCAACGTGGTCCGCAGCTGTAGTCCTGTGTTATACAAGTGTGTAGGACTTTGCGTAGGGGTTGTTGCTTTGTTTCAGGTGTCCTCTGGAGTCTAGCAGCGATTCCTGGGAGCTGCTGAGTTTGGCGGCCTGGGCCAGGTCGCCCGGCTCGCGCTGTGGCAGTGTGGAAGCAGTTCCCGGCTGCCACTGCTGTACTGCCTCTCTGCTGGGGGGCCCGGAGGATGAGAGGGCAGACGAGGGGGTCTCGGAGGGGGTGGGAGCCAGCAAGGCTGGCCGCTTCGTAATTCGGCTCTTCTGCGGCTCCATACAAGTTTGTCCTGTGGCCTCTCGACCTGAAGGGGCTGCTCCCCGGTTCAAAAGGAAGTCCATGCGTAGGTAAGGGGGAAGATGGACCAGTTCACCTGCTACAAAACAGACAGGGTCATGTAAGTGTGGCTTTCTGCACTGTGATGAACGGCCAGCAAGATTTTATGCTATACTACTTATTGCAAATAGTGGCAATTATGATGGCATTAGGATGGGGGACAACAAAACCCTCTCTACACATCACATTCAACAGCTCCATTGTGAAAGTAAACTGCAGTTTTGTAATGACAGATGATACCTCGCCAGTGTAGGATGCAGATCGGCCCTATTTGCCCTCCTGTCTGGGGCATAACGCCTAGATAACATTCACAATGAGACAGTAACATTAAACTCTAACCGGTAACTCAAGAACCGTCTGGGGCCGAAACCAGCCCTGGGTGGCCCAGACACAGAACACATTAAGCTCATTGATGTGAAAAGAACATGGCAGTGTGTTTGGACAACAGCTTTCAAGCCTGAACCCATCAACACAGGAATTGATAGCACACTGTGACAGCTGACTGGTGAACAGGTAAACTGAGGACCGTGTGGAAAACACATAAGGACGCAGACCCGAAATGTTGGATTTTTTGCCTTTTTATAATGATATGATAGCTAGACAGGAAGCAAAGTGGGACAGAGAGATTGGGAAGGGATCAGGAAATAATCAAGCTAATAATCAAACAAGGCATATCCGAAGCCAGTGGAAAGTTCTGCATGTGATTTGCTGTCGATGTACACATTAACACAACACCAGCTCATTTCAGCAGCGTCAATTAACGCCTGCTCTAAGACATGCTTTTCAAAAAGCCTTAATAATGGCGTAAACACCAGTAATTTGATTCGTGCCAAAAGTATCTCCTATAATTTTTCGTGACTGAAAGGGAAAGTGCTTCAAATGCATTTTCAGTAATGTCAGGCACAAACATAACTAGGTCCATGCCTTTTCAGAGCTAATTCTTCACTGCACGCCTTTAGTAAAACACATTTTATGTAATCTATTTAAATTGTAAAGCCTCACTTTAAACTGTAATAAAATTTTGAACACACTATGTACGCTGTTCTGTGTCAGCTGCGCCACAGGGATGCACTGTTTTTGTTCTGCAGCTGATAGAAGAGCATACATAGTTTGCATCCTGTGCATATTCTCCAAAATGGTGCTATGGGGACGGGGAGATATAAAGGAGATTAATTATTGAACAACAAGTCGTTATTTGTATTATCATTGCTTCATAAAATTCAGACTGAACCACTGATGGCAGATGGAGTATTCTGATGATGTCTTTCATACTTTTCTGGACCTTGACAATGATGCTGCCAGTTTACTTGGCAATCAGTGGAACAGTCACAAGACTCCCAGTTTTCATCCAAAATATATTAAATTGTGTTCCGAGGGAGAAAGTGATTCATGACAAAATTGTCATTTTGGGGTGGAGTATGCCTTTAAGTAATAAATCCGAACTTTTGACCACAAGTGTATATAAAGTCTAAAGATGCCTAGTTTTTACTGGGCTTCATTTTGATACAGCATTGTGAGGATGAGAATTCAGTTTGAACTGGAGACTGTAGGCAAGTAGACACTTCCCTATATTTGTAGCCAGGTCTTACCGGGTCTGTGTGCTTTGGGCACGGCCATGTTCATGACCCGGCTGGCGTCTTGTGGTTTGGGAGGGGAAGCGGTGAATCTGCAGATGCCTGACTCTGACGGCGTGCTGGACGTCAGGCTGTCCGTGTAGTCATTGGTGCCGGCCGTCATCTGTTCGGAGGATGTGTCTGAGATGAAACATTCTGTGATCGTGAACTTGGCGTGTCGCAGCTGTTCCTCCATCTTGGCATGTTCATAAGCACGGGCTAACTCCTCATATGTGGAGGAGGCACTTTCTGTAGACACCATACTGCTGCGAGCACGGTCTGTGAGAGAGAACACACATAGCATTATATTTTATAAAGCGGTTGGTCCACTTCTGCAGTGTCATGCTGTCACATTTTCTTTTAATTGTGATTTTTGGTAATACAAATAATTATCAACTGATAATGTCAGTTAAGGTTTCATGCACCAAAAATTTTGTTTTTCGTGAAAATGCTCTCTGATAATCTCTTTGCTTGTCAAATGAGCAACACAGTTTAATTACATATTTGAGAGATTAACGTTGGGTCCACATGTAGTTGGTGCACAAATTTTGATTAAAAATGAAAATCAGGCACACTAAACACTAAAAGGCTCATTGGAAATATGTGCTTCTAAATACATTTCTGCAAAACTGAAAAAATGTACCTATATATACGAATTTATGCAGTTTCCATAATAGAGGCAGTTAAACCCGGACAGCTTTTATTCATTTTCACACAAAGTATGATTTGCTGGTCCACAGTTTCGATTAATAAATTTTTTTTGAGGAATATCATGTTTTGAATTCAAAACAATTTTAACGCTGCGATATTTGAAATTTGATACTTTTGAATGTTAGCGTCACATACAGTGTGTAGCTTTATGTGTATGGGTTTTTATATTCAGTACAGTAGGTCTGTTTGCTAGCTCACGCAGTATGGAGTTTGACTTGAGTGATGAAGAGCTCAGGTTCGAATCCCAGTTGCATCAACAAATCTGTTTTTATACCGGTTTTGCATTTGTTGTATCAGGTAGGTTTAGGTTTGGGTTTGAAGTAGGGGATATTTCCAACACGATAGAGCACTACTTTTAAGTGCTTCAGGTATATATTGCGATATATACAGGGAGTGTCAAAGTAATACAAATGGCAATATGTACCTATTTAACAAAACTGTGCCAGGGTCCTATATTGAACCCGCTGCCTTGAAACATGATAACGGTGTTGCAGAAATGTATGTAGAGCCATGTACAAAAAGCTGTCACTGTATACTTTTGTACGTATTAGGCTCAAATATGTAAACTTTAAGTACTAATATGTGCCTTTAATGTACCAAAATGGACCCTTTAGGTGGCTTTTGTAAAGGTACTACTCCGTGACAGCTTTGTACCTTTATTTATGAGAGTGTACAAAAGTTGAGTTTTTTCTCTTTCATGTATTCATGTTCTTTAACTGAAACAGTTGGCTGTTACCCGTGTCCTGAGAGGGACTGACACTGTAACTGTCACTCTCTTTGTCCACTGAGCCTGTGGCGCGGGGTGTGGGAAGCCTCCAGTCAGTAGTGAGGGTGTGTGAGGAGACGGGAGGATGCGGTCGGTTCAGGGTCCACTGGCTGGCATATCGACTGCGTGTGGCGGGACCTGCTTTAGCTGTGCGGCGGGCAGTGGGGTCTGAGGAAACAGAGACATACAGTACACCTTAGTCAACCAAATCTCTGCCCTCCTTTATGAAAAACCACTGTGGTTATAATATGGTGTACGATGATACCAGATACCATGGTACTTTAATGTGCCAGATATACAGTTCAGGTCAAAAGTTTTCATACCCCTTCAAGAAACTGGCAAATTTTAATTATTCAACCAAAATAAGAGGGATCATATAAAATGCATGTTATGTGAAATATCTTATTCAGGTGAGTACTAAAACAATAACATACATTTTCTTATTTTGGGAAAATTCACATTTTGCAGATTCTGCAAGGTGTATGTACACTTACGTCTTCAATTGTATCTATGGTACTAATAACAATACAACAAAATATAAAAGAAGTACTTATTGGTTCACAGGAGTAATATTTCATTAGGGTATGTGCATTTTAAGTTATATACTTCGAAGGTCAAATATAGACGCACAAATTAGCCCTGTTGATCGCAACTGGGTTAAAGTAAAATAACATAATTACAAGGTAGGTGTGTGTTTAAGTCCACTTATTGTGCTTCGGGTGTGAGAATAGAGCGTCATCTGAGACATAATTTAAACAAAGAAGCATAAAAATTAAAAAGAATTAAGAGATTGAGATGAATTGAGATGTAATGTATCTTCTATAGACTAATCTTGGACAGTTTGTCAAACAAAGTGTATAACCGATTCTATTACTGGATGGTCATCTAAAAAATAGGCAGCTTTATGCTTTAAGTTATGACATCAACATAACCAAGCAGAATAGTTCAGCTCTTACTTGTACCAGGTCTAGCGTCAGACACGTCTACTAGTGGTCCAGTGGCCTGAGATAGAGACTGGTAATGCACTGTATGGGTGACGGTTGAGGACTTCTGTTTAGATGTTTCTCCAAAGTCATTGTCAGTCAACAGCACCGTGGAGCGGTCATCTGAAAGCACGCGTCAAACAGGTCAATTACAGTAGAGATCACCATCAAGCAACATACAGTTTCTGAGACGTGGGTGCTATTGGCTTAGAAAAGTACTGTAATAGCACACATCTGCTTAAGCTACATGATCTGAGATGGTTTCGTTCATGTCAGCCCAAAAAGTACAAGACAAATTTTGAGAAAAAGAGACTTCTCCAGTTTCTAACTCCCAAATGAACTGCAAACAAACTTTAATTTGGACTGATATTTGGCCAAATTGTCACACCAGTTCGGTCTTCAATTTAGCTTGAAGGATATCAGGGTCTTTAGTAAAAGGTAAACTACTAACGTTACACAATGGTCTCTTACCGATTGTCTCCATAGTGTCCCTCTCCTCGATGAGTAGCTGAGCACGTGGGATATCGATGTGCATCCTCAGAGTCTGCTGCTGTTTGTTCACAGTGTCTGGTGTGCGTGCATTTTTACTGGAGATACACATGCAAACAACATAAAACAATTACATGCGCTGCTTTTTCGCAAAGTGCACTGATTTATAGGCTATTTCTATTACTATCGTCTTTTACCTCATTAGCATCTCTGCCAGGCTCTTTGCATCTGTTGAATTAAGACAAATGAAAAGGTCACGAATTGCAAAATACTGAAGTACCATCAAGTAGGTATGATGTTCTGTTCGCTAGATATGGCATTTGTCCACACACCTCGTAATCTCTTGAGCCTCTGCTCTCTTCTTCTCCTCCTCAATACCAGAAGAACAATGAAGACCATGGAAATTGCCACCAGAATGCAGATGATTGTTACCATCATTTTAAGTCCCTCATTGCCCTGTCTATTCTCCTGGCTGGGGTCCACAGTCTTTGGCAATGGAGCAATCGTGCCTGGAGATAGAAGATCGATTAATTGCATCCAAAATAAAAAATTTTGTTTATTTAAAAAAAATATCGAAATATATTTGCATGTATATATTAATATTAATATAATTTATATTATATATAAATGCATTTCATATATGAACTGATACATGCATTTCATAGACGACACTGATTTTGACCCTGTGTGGTATTATAAGATTTATTACTCACTGCCATCCATGTTAAGAGTGGCGAACAGCACCCTCTTCTCTGCTGTTCCTGCACTGTTGCCCACTCTCATCTGGAGCTCGTACCAGGTGGCCTCCTGTAGGTCGTAGAGAATGTGGTTCTTGGTGAGAGAATCTCGCTTCACCATGGTCCATTTCGTAGTGTCCACCGGCCGATATTCCAATGTGAAGGAGTCGATCGGACAGCCGCCGTTGTTCCAGCCAATGAGGTTGAGCTCCACACGGGTCGAGTTGATACTTGAGAAAAGCTCATGGTCTTTGGCGAACTGTGGCTCTGATAATGTGGAGAATTGAGAGATGTTGGAGAAAACTGTTAAACTTGCAAATGGTGATTAATCATCAAATCTATGGCCTAAGCAGTTATTTAGCAGGCAGTTGTATTTAAAGGACTTAACCGAAGATTAACAATCACATGAAACCAAAACAAGATGTAGGAAATTGGTGTGTTGGAAATGGCCCCACTGCTACTCCCTACATTACTCCACTAATATAGCTCAATTTAATGAGTAAATCAAAACAAGTGAGTGAAAATGAGACACTAGGTGTGCTGGAAGGTCTGCATCTTTTTCTGCTTGAACTCACACTAGTATTGCAATACACCACAGGTGACTCAGGGGTGCATAACATTTCTTGTGTGTCTTATTGGTCATTCATAAAAAACAGACAAGGCTTTAACATGATCTCCTAACTTAATGAAATCTGTATTATAAATGTAAAAAATTATCTCAAATAGGTTTTTCTACACCTCGCTCAAGGACATAATGGCTTATAGCCTACTTTGCTTCATTAGTAAGTTACAATTCAGTTATCTGTCATGAATTTTAGCCATGAATGATAGCTATATAGCCATATATGATAAAATATACATACCTTTCCCATGTGTTTTAGCTTCAATTATTTCACTAATGCGTCCAGGTCCAACTGCATTTTGTGCAGTCAGAGTAAATTTGTACCAAGTACCGCATTTCAGGTTTTCCAGACGGTAAGAACGCTCACTGGGGCTGATGGAGAAACTGCCCCACTCTTCACTGTTATCCTCAGAGAACTGCAAAATGTAGCCTGAACAAAGAACATCACAACACTTTTAAAATAAACCTCAATATTTTATTCACTGTAAATTGAAATAGAGCACCTACAGTATACAGAGATGACCTTCAGGTTTATTAAAATATTACAGCGTGTGAAATAAATCTCGGTTTAAAGCATTTGACAGGTCTAGCTGGATAGTGTTCCATATTTGTCAGACAGTGGAGAATAAGTGGATGAATATATGGAAAATGAATGTCAGTGCAGTCTAACCTCTGATGGAGCTTCCTCCGTTGTCTCCGGGGATCCAGGACAGTGTGATAGAGGTGGTTGTGGTTTTGGTCACTGTGAGGCGCGGCTGGTCCGGAGGTACTGAAACATTTTGAGAGTGAACACAAAAACGGTGCAGTCATATTCATTAGGGTTGGGTATCGTTTAGGGTTTTTTATTGATACTTTTAAAACGGTTCCAGTGCCTAAACGGTGCCTGAATCGATACTTTAAAAAATGTAAATAAAATATTATTCAAATATAACTTATAATAACTGCACTATGAATCATTAGTTAAGCATTAGTAAACAGTCGGTTCATCCTTTATAAAGCTTTTTTCCAATAGTCATTAATAGTCATTAGTAAGCAGTTTATAAATACAGCTGTAAATGCCTTGTTCTTGATTAATAACCATATTACAAATTAGATTTAAAGGCTTAGTTATCTTCCAAACAGAACAAATAAAAGCAACAAAGAGGGATACAGAACTATTAATTTCAATATGCAAATAAATATGAAACTGTACAACTGTTCACTTGAATGATTTATCAGGAAATTTATCATGAAAAAGTCTCTAGTATCTGAAAAAGATTTACTCTATGAACAATACATTCAATTACATTAAATAAAAGACATAATCAATAATAAACAAATAAATAAAATAAGCTTATGAAACAATAACTAACATATGATCCAATGCCATGTCTCAAGTGAATGAATCATCTTATAACAGGCATCCCATACTGACTTCCCGAAAAAGGGGAATAACCAATGACATTTGAGATTATAACTAAAACAGCAAGCCCCGCCCCACGACTCGCTTATTAATGGCATAGATTTGGCGCCATAGATTTGTTGGCTTTTTCGTTCAGGCACTGCACCGAAGTAAGGCACAGAAATCCGCGTTTTGATTCGGTTCGGTACATACCGGTTACTTAGGTACCGGTGCCATACTGGTAACGGGTTTCGGTACCCAACCCTAATATCCATGCAATCCCACCATTTTATAGATTTCCACATGAAGGTTTTCTGATCATACACACCTTGGACCTGAAGGTTTAGCATGATCTCATCTGAACCCCAGTTGTTACTGGCAACACATCTGTAGTACCCAGAGTCCTCTGCTTTGACAGTGCGAATAACAAAGCTGCCATTGCTGTGAGCGCTGCGACGACCATCGATTGAAACCGGAGCTGGTGTACCATTACTGTATAAAAACATTATCAGTTTCATAGCAAGTATGATTCACAAGAATGAATTCTTCAGGTGTTTGCAGTTTCAAGCACAGACACGGCACTTCTGATTTCTTTATTAAGACACAATATGTACGATTTTTGTAATAAAATATCCAAAAACCACTTCCTCAGTTTTTTATATCTCATGGAGTTGTGTACTTACATTATCTCAGAAGTTCTGTAGGATTTGTAAATTTAAGTTTAAATAATGAACCGCCCCTGTTCTTCCTTGGCTATCAATGACGCAATATCCGTGCTATCCTCTGTTTCCGCCTATGAATACTACAGCAACACGTGTGGACAAATGCGGAAGTGCTTGTTATTTACTGTTCAAACCTCGATCTGGACAGAGACTCTTTTAATAGATGTGTAAGCAAATATATACTGTATTATTCACTGTGCAAGTAATAGTCGTGTGCAGGTGATAAAACAGATATAAATTAGCTTTTCATCCGTGAACATGATTTGTGAAAACGACATCTTCCAGTGTTCAACACTCTGTCATTGCATCATCGAACTTCGCCTCTGTTGTTGTTTTGAAAATGCCACCTCTAGTGGCGAAAACGTATATATTGTGCCTTTAAATGAAAACAATTTGACAAGACTTACAAAATGACTATAAAGAAAAGGATGAGTTCAGTTCCAGAATAAAAGTTTCCTGATAATTTACTCACCCCCATGTCTTTTTTTTTGTCAAAAATACATTTTGAGGAAAACATTCCATGATTTTTCTCTATATAGTGGACTTCAACTGAAGATCAACGCAGTTTCAGTGCAGCTTAAAGGGATACTCCACATTAAAATTAAAATGTTGTCATTAATCATCCTCCCCCATGTCATTCCAATTTTAAGATATTTTAGATGAAAACCGGGAGGCGTGTGACGGTCCCATTGACTGTCAAGTAAATTTCACTGTCAAGGCCCAGAAAGTATGAAAAACAAAGTCAGATTTGTCTACGTAGTGAGTTCAGTGGATATTTTTTCAAAATGCCATCTACGGTGATTGTGGAGAGACACCGAGGAGAAGAATTATTGAATAAAGTCATTCATTTTTATTTTCTTTGCATACAAAAAGTATTCTCGTAGCTTGATAATGTTACGGTTACTACAGATTTTTTTCGTACTTTACTGCATCCTTAACTGTGATATTAACAGTCAATGGGACAGTCACAAGCCTCCCGATTTTCATCT
>JAUMHQ010000074.1:2629731-2640397 GCA_032361165.1 Enteromius paludinosus
CTTACTTCACTGCATCCTTAACTGTGATATTTACAGTCAATGGGACAGTCACAAGCCTCCCGATTTTCATCTAAAATATCTTAAATTGGGTCCTGAAGACAAACAAAGGTTTTACGGGTTTGGAACAATATGGGAATAAGTGATTAATGACAAAACTTTCATTATAGGGTGGAGTGATTACTTAAAGGGCTCAACACAATCCCAGCCAAAGCACTAGCTTGACCTCAAACAATACATAGTTGCATTGGAAAAGTCACAAGTGACGTAGGCAGTAAAACTGACCCAGTGTTTACAATATGAACATGCAAAGAAAGTCAAATGCCATTACAAAAATGGAAAAACAACAAGTTTTTTGCCTTACCCTACCTTTCCAATGTCATCACGCAATGCGTGAAGACATGCATGAACATCGCAGAGATAATGCAAGATGAGCATTTGTTGTAACTGATCGATTTGCTACTGTAGATAAGACCCTTATTCCCCAGCTGTGATTGTGTAGAGCCCTTGGAAGCTACAATTTAAACCTTAAACCTATTGGCTCCAACTACAATATGAAGAAAAGTCCTGGAATATTTTCCTCAACAACCTTCATTTCTTTGCGAATTAAGGAAAGACATGTACATCTTGGATGACACTGGTGTGAGTAAATAACCAGGGAACTAATCCTGTAATGTAAAACCTCATATCAAGTGTTTGTCTGGCCAAAACAGAGAAAGCAAAGTATGATCAATATATAAATGTAAAAAGTATAGAAATTAAACATACTTTCCCTTTAGCCATTTGATGGTTGGAGGAGGGTCTCCGACTGCTTTGCATGGAAGGACAATGTCCCTCATCCAGGGGGTGGTCACAGTGCCACTGAATGTCAGGATTCGTGCAGGGGCTTAAGAAACAAACAATGCCATCACAACGGTGGACAAAACCTCTCATACAAACTCTTCTATGTCAGACTAGTTCTGTTAATGGTACAATATGGTGTATCCCAAATAACAGACTTCTATGCTAAAAGTTACAGAAAGGGAGATTGACTGCCATGAGCCAGTCTTACATACCTTTTGCTTGGGGCTCTACGGTGATAATTTCACTGGCATTCCCTCGGCCCGCTGCAGTGACCGCCACAACCCAAATGCTGTACTGCCAGTTCTGATTCAGGTTGGTCAAGCGACGGAAATAAACATCTGGTGCAGCCTCAAACTCACTGATCACCTGTCATGATACCCAATTAAGAAAAGTTATAATCGTCAGAAAGCATTATTTTTTACATTTAAGGCAGATGTGTCCAATCCTGCTCCTGGAGGGCCACTTTGATATACAGTTTAGCTCCAACACAAATGCCTAGAAGTTTCTATTGACCCTGAAGACCTTGACTTGTGTGTTAAATAAAAGCATGAGATAAACTCTTCTTAAAGGATTTGACACCATTTATTAAGGGGTTAACTTCTAGAATTAGAATTACTTTTAAAAGTGCTGCAAAATAGAATAACAGTACTGCTTATGGCAGATTGCAGAAGTGAGCATCTCTGGCTCCAACCCTAATCAAACAGCTAATAAAGATTTTCTGAATTACTGGAAAACTACAGACAGCTACAGTATGTGACAGCTAGCATACTGTGATTTATACTCGGCCAACTATTGAAGAAGAAGAAGAAGAAACTCTATAAATTAAGCAATCATTGAAACTGCATTGGCAAAAAGTTGGTCAATCAAGTATCCCAAACCCATATCCTTGTAGGAGCTACATGGTAGTATTCTCTGACTTGTTTCTCAACCTTGTTCCTGGAGGCACACCAACATATTTTGAAACTTCTCCTAATTACACATCAGAGTCAACTCATCAGCTCATTAGTAGAGACTTCAAGAACTCAAATGGGAAACAAAGTCAGGAAAACACTGTTGTAATTCTTGAGAATTCAATTAATGAATTTTGTTAAATTTTGAAGAATTTAAATTTGGGGGTCTAGATGGGGCTGTGTCACAAAGAGCTGCAGATAAGCTCACCGTGGGGTATGGGTTGGAACAGAAAACAGTGTATTTCCGGATGATTCCATTAAGCTTGAGTGGAGGAAGCCAGGAAACAAACACCACCGAGCTTGTTGAAGCAGCCGCCTTAACTCCAGCTGGAGGGCCAGGAACTGGTTTTAGCAGGAGAAAGAAATAAAATTGGTTGAGGAGACGCTTGAAAAGACACCTCGTGTGCAAAGTATAAAGGAAGTGACCTTCAGCTGTTCTATTCTAACTTCATAGAAAGCTGAGATGTGTGATTTTACTCCAATCAACACTCTCCATTTGGACAGGTTGTGTCACTAGGTTCAGACATCTGCAAGTCAATCTACAAATATCCCACTAGTCAACTCGAAAGAAGCTTGATTTTGCTGTTATTTCTGTCTGAGCTCTGATTCACTTATAAGAAATGGAAGATTGGTAACAAACAAACTATTTTCTCTGACAGATCTCTGCAATTCTCAGTCATTTGTTGAGAGAATAAGAGTTTAATAGAATGAAATAGCAATTTTGGGAATGTGGGAATCTGTACTCTATCTTATCAGCGTATGCTGTGGAAGACATTTGTCCATACTCAGCTTAACTTACAAAAAGTGTCATTTAAGTGTAGTAGAATTGCAGGAAACCCCATGGTGGAAACAGAATAAGCATTGATAACATGAACTAAGGGCTGGTAAATAAATATTGGCTTCTGGGACATTGCTTTTTTGTGTTTCTATAGACTAAACTGAGACTGTTGAAAAAAAAAAACACAGCATATGCTGATTAGATATGTTTTAACGCTGGAATGCTGGTTTGAGCTGGTACTTTGCTGGTACAGTATATGCTGGTCCTTTAATGGTTCTTTGCTGGTTTCATGGACCAGCTTAAACCTGCAAAGGACCAGCATCCCAGCTTCAAAACATACCTAAACCACTGTATGCTGTTTTTTTCAATAGGGAAGGAAGTCCCATCATGTCACATTTGAAAAATAATTGATATGAGTATGTGCATCCTGGAGGGAGTCTCACCATCCTCTTTGGTGCGTGTGTAGATCTGCTCACTACGGACTCCGTCTCCAGCTCGAGTGAATGCCAGGACCTGGATACTGTAGTTGGTGTACTTCTCCAGCCGTTCCAACTCTAGTGAAGGCTTAGTGGTTGTGATGTTCCTGATCTCTCCCAGTTCTGCAACACAAAGACAAAATATTAACTGATCTGGGGGGGGGAACCAAATGAGATCTTTATTATCTCAGCTGCTTCTCCTAAAAATAAAATAACACTAAATGGAGACGTATGCTTACACTTAAATATCTCCTTAAGTTTGTGGCTCTTTAGGAATTTCACATGTCTCTTTTTAAGAGTTTCAACAGTGTCTAAAATGTGCTCAGAACTATTTGAGTCTCTCTTCATTATCATTTGCTTTGGAAAAAAAATGAATTACACTTTGCATAGTCATCAGTCACTGTATAATGGTACAATATATAGACTTGTCTCCATTTTTTATTTTCACCCTTGAATCTGTACATCAATACCTTATTGTAGTTCAATTATTGATGGCTCTGCAGTGCAGCCTGGAAAATGGCCACTGCTCTTTTTGCTGGGTGCTCCCTAAACCTGAGATTCAAGTACTACGTGTATACAAGGAATTTGCATACTGTCCATTGTAAAAACAGAGAGCGTAGTAATCCAACAGGAGGTCTCCCATCCAGGTACTAACCAGGCTCAGCCGTGCTTAGCTTCAGTGGCATGTTCAACCATGAGATTGTCACTTTGAATAAAATCATTTGCTGAATAATTGACTGTAAATCTAAATGTAGCCAATTGGTCTATTAAGGATTGTGCTTCTACTGTAGATCTAGTGCCCTATATTCTTTTCACTTTCTGTTTCCTTGAGCAAAGACAGCATGCCCTCTAGAGGTCTGAGGTAGAAATGCAATTGAATTGATATTGCATGTCCAAAATGTACTGGATCAGTTAATTAAAGTAACTCATTAAAGCACAGTATAGTGTCTGACAGTTCAGCACTTCATATACATTAGAATATGCACATATATCATATATATATATATATGATACATGATATATATACTCTAAAATGTAATGTATTCCTGTGATGGCAAAACTGAATGATCAGAATCATTACTGCAGTCTTCAGTACACATGATCCTTCAAAAATCATTGTAAGATGCTAGATGGCTGACACAACCTGGAACCAAAACCCAGGCCTCTGCAAACTAAAACAATAGAATATCTTTATCTGGGAATTAGGTATGGGAAACTGAGGGGACATCTGTGTGCTTTATAATTATGCATAAACGTCAGAAAATCTCTGCAGAAGCTGAAAGGGTCATGACCCCGCCTGACCTCCATCAGGTAGGTTGGCCCAGTAGATGACACGATATCCGAGCAGCATGCCGTTGAGCGCTTCTTTGGGCAGAGCAGACCATGACAGGGAGATAGTCTCAGGGGTTGTAGCTGTTGTCACAACGTTCTCAGGTGGGCGACTGGGCACTGTGAACAAAAACATGATAGTGTTATTTAATAATTGTCATATATTATCTATGCACAAAATGCATAAAAAACACCACTAATCCAACAAATGTTGGAATCAAGTGACTAACCATCCTCTAGCGTGGTAATGGTGATTTCCTCCGAGGTGGGACCCATGCCTGCCCGATTGGCTGCTTGCACCCGCACCTCATACTGTGTGTACTTCTTCAGGTTATCCAGAGTGAGCGTCTCGATGTCCCCCGTGGTGTCTACATTGATGGTGTTGTATTGTGGGCTGCCCCCTGTCCCAAACTCCCGATAACACACTTGGTAGCTTCGGATCAAACCATTCTGCAAGTGTTTGAGGGGGGGCTGGAAAAAGAATAGATATTGTATCATCAGATATTCTTAGATTCTCAGAAACACGTGGCTGAATCACAGTTTCCTAAAGCAAGCACTAGTGATGGAAGATATTGGGACCTACAACCGCTTTTACATTAAACCTTTTAGATGTATTAAACAAACTGCTGTGGTAGTTTCAACATCCCATTCCTTACCATATTTCTTTACTCTGTTCATTCACCAACAGAAAATATCACCATTTTTTAGTGTATGGGGATTAGAGGTATAATAATAGAAAATGTGGGGTAAAAAGGTCTTTTGCTTTTAAGTTAAAAGAACCAATGACTTTGTTATCTTCTGTTTATTTATTTTGAACTATTTGAGTGGAACATTCTGCGTTCAATACTTTTTTCTGTCCTCATGTCCAGTTGTTGGCTCTAGTAAATAAATAAGTCAATAAATAAGCCCCACTCACATCACAACAGAAGTGGCCTCTACTTCAATGGAAGCGATATATTACATATAATATATTATATAGTAAATATTTTAATAACTCACAACCATAAGTTAGTTCACCCACAAGAGAGTTAGAGATCAAATGATACATACTATAGTGTTTTCATTATTTATTTTTTTATTAATGAATAACTCCTGTAAGAGCTTTAACAAAATATGTGACCCTGGACCAGAAAACCAGTCTTGACTAGCTCAAGTATATTTTTGAGCAATAGCAAAAAACAAAAACAACAACATTGTGTGGGTCAAAATTTTACGCCAAAATCATTTGGATAATAAATAAAGATTATGTTTCATGAATGTATCTCAGGGAATATATTGTCAGATCCTAACAAACCATACATCAATGGAAAACTTTTTAAAAATTTCTTGGTCCGTGGTCACATACGATCTTCCCACTTTAGTTTTTTGGCCTCCAGAACGCTGCCTTGAAATATGTATACCTCCACTGTCACATCAACTTTTAAAATTTAAAGTTAACTTTTAAAATACAGTTATGTATTTATTTTAAAGAGGAGGTAGTTAAACATAATTGTTTAACCTTAGTGACTGTTGACAAAGCTTAAACCCAAAATATTCCTCAAAAATGATTAGCCAGCACAAAAAACAAAAACAGTTCCCCAGTTATACCTTCCATGTGACTTTGATGCTTTGGGATGAGATTGCTTCCAGCTGCACATCTTGTGGAGGTCCATCAGGTGCTGGATTGATCGCATGCGGGGAAGACAGAGAAAATAACAGACTGAACCACTAGGTGGCGGCACAGATAACAAAATGTCTGATACTACAGAGAACTACAGGCAAACCTCTCCAAGGCGCACACCATTTTCAGTTGTAGGAACACTCACGTGCTTCATCTGTGGTGATGGTCAGCTCATTGCTCGGTCTGCTCTCGCCGATCTGGTTTTTGGCAAACATGCGGATGTTGTAGGTGGAAGCAGGGTGGAGTTCAATGATGGTGGCCTGATTCAGCTGGGGGGAGACGTCTTTGGTCATTTGAGATGAGGCCCATGAAGCTAAAAGAAACACAGAAGAATACAGAGTGACACAAGAGGCCATGTTACAATCATTTTATCATAGTTTAAAGGGTCTAGTAATCTAAAAAAATACCAAACATAGAAACAAGTTTAACATCAATGCAATGATCAAAGTTCATTCTGTAAATGACTGTCACATAGAATTAAGCTCCAGTCCAAGATGCTAACTGGCAAATAGATACCAGCTTCTAGCAGTTCTGAACATATTACTCTATATCACTATATCAAAAAAAATGCCTGTCTTCGAGAATATTAATAATAACAATGGATTGACAATAGATTGGGTGAAAACAACTCATACATGATTTGTTTTTATAGTTGATGTCATATCCTGTAATGAGGCTGTTGCCATCAAAGCCCATTGTCCAGCGAAGTGCGATGGTTCGGTCCTTTACTTCTCTGATCTCCACCTCGGGAGGGTCAGGACGATCTTCAGGAAAAAGGTCGGTAGAGATTAGAAAATAAAACACACACTCTGTCATTAAAAAGTGAATTAAATAAATATAAAGCAACATTTGCATCTTAAATTCAACTTTACCTTGTACTATCAACTGAATGATTCCTTTATCTTCACCATAAGAGTTGATAGCAATGCAAGAGAAAAAGCCAGAGTCTTCTCTGACGGTATGCAAGATCTGTGAAGACATAAAAGTAGATGTGATCAAAATATCACTTGACTAGTACATTTTGGTAAATGCTGTAAGATGGTGAACATTGCTACGGGAGTTTTACTGATCCCATTCCATTCCTTCATGGATTGTTTTGAGTTCATTTCAGCATTTCATTTGGATGTTTAAGAGTCCGGTATGTTCTTTTGAACCGGTCAATTTGAATTATTATATTTATTAGTGTGTAAATGACTCTAAGCAGACTTTGTAAAATGTCATTTTGCATCTATCTACAACTGTAAACAATATTTAACCTCTTCCACTCTGGGACACAGGAAATTTATTTCTATCCCAATCTATGCAAGAGTTATTCTATTCCAACTGTAGGGAAGAATAAAACCATTTTTTATACAATTTCCGCCTACCCAAATTTCTCCCCAAGTCCCCTAGTCTCCCCATACCAACATATACAGTGGAATAAATGCAATATCTTGGTGTAATTTTAAAGAAAACCTTTGAAATTACATAAACTGTTGTAAGTGATAAATATTATTATATATGTTGTCTGTCCTAAGATGAACCACAAGGCGCTTTTAGTTGTAATATTGTTCTAAATGTACATAATTTACATAGTGTTACAGTAAAATAAAAATCAAAGTGATTCATATCTGCATAAAATAGAGATTCTAAGCTCTCAAATGGTACCACATATGGGGTTATTGGTGCAGGCAAAGGGTTAAAAATTAAAGGCAATTTGAATATGTAAATTTGGACCCGCCGGCGGGTCCGCAGAGTTACTTAAAAGTAGAGAAAAATAAGAAACTATACAGTTACTACAAAGATTTTCCATCATTTTAAAAACATTACTAATGTCCATGACTTTTCCGTGTTTTCATGTATTATGTAACCTATTATTTCCATAGAGTTGATCTCAGAATAGGTACTGTAACATACGCACACTGAATCGTCTGTTAAGGATTGTTTTAATATATCATACATTTTTTACAATTCTAAATAAAACAATGATTGTTGGAGTAAATTTAAAAATATTTTTTCTTACATTTCCTGTTTAATTTTATGTTACCTGCTACTGCTACATAAATATTTTTGATAATCACTAGCAACTTCTCAGGGAAAATTGTTCCAAAGTAAGTCATACGAGATTATTTCTCCCCCAACTGAATTATACCTGCGGGTGAATAATAAAAGGAATTTCTCCAGGCATGGATACCTGAAAGATTTATTGGCTTTGCCAAAATCTGCAGCATGTAACATTGTGCTAAGTACTATATCCCACAATGCAATGCGTTTGACATGACCTTCTGGTATTACTGGAGGTAGTAGATTTTTTTTTTTGACTGGACTGCCAATTATCTGTGATTAAAAATAAGATTCTGTTGAGTAAAAAAAAAGAAAAAGAAAAAAAACATGCAACATTTAAATAACAAATTTATCATGTGAGCGATGTTTCAAACTTAAATTTAAATTTATTACAGTCGCACACTGCATAGTTCATGATCAAAAGTACAAATTGTTCAATGTGTAGCATGCAGTAAGCAGAAATATGAACACTGTGGTATACCGCGAGCACATTTTTCCATTCAATCAGTCCCTAATGAACAAACTCACATCATGCTGTCTATTTTTGTCACCATAGTATGAATGAGTTGTGTTGACAATAAGGACAAATATAAGTTTGTGCAATCGGTGGATGATTTTGGACAGGAAATGATATCTGTCACCGAGTTCGTCCAGGGCAACCCTGAATATGTGTCTCTGAAATGAGGCGTGTGATTGCATTCTCAGCATAGATGGTGTCTTCGCTCACCTGCAGGGTGGATATGACCTCATCTCCCACTTCCTTCACAGTAACCACATAGCGGCTCATGTCTGGGTTGATGATATGAGATTCCTTCTCCCAGCGAACCTTGATGGGCTTTTCACCGTGAGCAGTGCAGCTCATCTCCGTCATGTGACCCTGCTCTGCTCGTGTGGTGTTGGGGTAAGACATGATCATGGCAGGAACTGAAGAGAAGGACAAACAGAGAGAGACAGAATGATGTTATAAAGATGATATTTGATATCAGCCAACAGCTAAGTCCATTCTAGAGTAGATCATTTTTTGATAACAAGCGAAATATGTGTAAATCAGACGGATTTATAAAAACGCTCATTTATTTTCTGCCAGGAGGAGGTGCTTTAAGCACGAGAAACGAGACGTTTTTCCGGTAACGGCTGTAGACAAAGCAGCTGTGAGCTCACAAACGCAGCCTTGTATGCAGGAGGAAATGACAATGACAGTCTTCCTTCAGAAATACAGTGAAACAAAAACACTCAGGCCTCGGTTTGATTTTTAAACGTGCATTACGTGTTTATTCAACAAATCCTTTTGGAAAATCGATAAATAAATGTATGGGAAGCATCCCAAATCACAATAACCTGAGACCGACTTCATTACTCATCATTAGCTGCTAAACAAACACAGACCAGAAGTTAACTTCGGTCCGGCTGTTTGTTTATAATAATCATAATCAAACCATTTAAATAATTTAATGATCAAATACGTTTGAGGATTTTCAAAAACATAAAGGAAATAAAATAAGTTACTTCTGCTTGATATAAATGTGCGATATTTAGCTTTTTATGAAATGTGCCCTTGCTTCCAGTGAATCACAAAACATTCTCTTTGATGTATCTTCAAATCATGCCGGGATAATATGGCTCATCATGTTAAGAGTCTATGCTAGTTCAAAGATATTAAAGCAAAAAAGGGGACATATCAAATACTAAAACATTCATGCGCATTGTAGACATTCAACGTTTCACTCACATCCTTATACTTCGTAATTAAATAAAAAGTATGACATCAGTAAAAATGCTATTTATTTTAAATGTAGACTGCAGTGGAAATCGAATCTGAATCTACTCATTATTGAGAACAACGACAAAATATGGTCACAATACCTTGATATATATGATATGATAGATGGATAACAGAAAGATAGAATTTTTTCATATAAAGGCTTGGTACTGTATAACAACTGACCATTTCCACTCGCTGCATAAGTTTCTTTCTTCAAAAGTTTGTTTCTAATGGAGCTGTTATCAGATATGAAGTCATTGAGCTGAAAGTAAACTAAGCTGTTCTCTGGTGAGAAGTTGACAGAGCAAGCGCAGACTTGAAGAACGGTGCGAGACCATGCTCAGACCTGTCTCACCCCTCCACCGTCTGAAACCTTGTTACCCTCCAGCAGTGTGAGGGATCTGTCTCTCTCTTTCCTGGCAGGCATGGCTATGATTAAATGATGAGCACACTTCGATTATTCATATAGATTCTTCTGCTTGTTTTGCTCAGTAATACTAGCACCGCTGAAGCAGGAATGTGAAACTCACCAAGGTTTGGGCTCTGTGATCGTACAGAATATACCTTGTGACGGTACATAGAAGTTTGGGCACGGGGAGATTTATATAAGTCTTTTTGTTAGTTAGACTATATGCAGAAATGTGAAAATATGCTGATGAGACATGCACCCCATAATTAAATAAAAAAATAAATACATTAATTAATAATCTCTGAATTTCTAAAGGCAGTTTTAAATTAGTTTTAATGAATCAAAAATCCATTTATTTATAAAAAAAAAAAAAAAAATATATATATATATATATATATATATTTAGTATGTACTAAATA
>JAUMHQ010000074.1:2659844-2671048 GCA_032361165.1 Enteromius paludinosus
TCAAACACAGCTGGACTCAAATGAAGGTGTAGAACCATCTCAAGGATGATCAGAAGAAATGGACAGCACCTGAGTTAGATATATGAGTGTCACAGCAAAGGGTCTGAATACTTAGGACCATGTGACATTTCCGTTTTTCTTTTTTAATAAATCTGCAAAAATGTCAACAATTCAGTTTTTTTCTGTCAATATGTGGTGCTGTGTGTACATTAACGAGGAAAAAATTTAACAAATGATTTTAGCAAATAGTTGCAATATGGCAAAGAGTGAAAAATTTAAGGGGGTCTGAATACTTTCCATACCCACTGTAGGTGAACAAAACCTTACAAAAAACACACAGGAAGATTATGAATTATCATAAAAGCTTACGTAGCTTACTACATCTTCACATGCACATTAAATGACAAACAATGAAAAAACAACAACACCACTAGACCTAGCCAGACATTTCTTGCAAATCTTTTCATGCCTGTTTTTCTATAGCATGGCACTCAACAAGATACAGCTGTGTTTTCAAGCTTACTGCTATTGAAATCTTTACTCTCTGATCATCCTGGCTTTTTTTTAAACATCATTATAGATTATCAATATCCTCTTTATGCAGTTTTGTGGCAATAGGAGACAGTTGCCTCAGCAACCAAGCTGGAGTAACAAATCTTTTCAGCTGCAGGGCTGAGTAGCAGTAGTCCAGCAGAGGATTATATTAAAACACATGCACAGTTACACATATGCTCCACAATTTCCATTCCAGAATCCAATGTTTGTGTAACATTCTACCCACTAAGATGCCTTTATCTGATTACTTTTGAAATCCACCTAGATGTACCCTTTATTATCTATGATATCCTGCAATCATGTGTGTGTGGTTCGGCGGCTGGTTGAATAAAAATAGCAAATTTAAAAAAAGTACATTTCATTTGCATAACTGAGATTTGGGGGAGGGGTGTTGTTGGTTCCATTTGCATTAAGCGTAAATTCAACTTTTTTACTTTTTTATTAAAGGAATTGTTCACCTAAAAATAAAAAAGTACAAATTACAAAAATGTAATAATAATATTTAATATAATAATATTACAATAAGGTACAATATATGCTAACACTTGCAAATGCAAACAAAAAAAAGATTTGCTCTCCAAAGTCCATTTTCTGTTAAGCTTACACTGAATTAAAAAAATTAAGTTAAATTTAAAAAATCTAGTTGGGACTCACCTTCCAAGACAACCTGAACTAAGTCTTGGGTGGACATCTTGCCATTTCGAGCAAAGCACTGATATGCTCCTCCATCGCTCTTGGCCATTCCCTCCATCACCAGGTTCTCGTTGTTGATGCCTGTTATACGTACATTGATACCCTGATAGATCCTTTCACCATTCCTGTACCAGGTGATTTCATACTCATCAGAGCCAGTCACACTGCAGAACAGCGACACTTGGCTACCCACGCTGCCTCTCACCTTCCGTGGACTCACCACTGCTTTCAGAGGCTCTGGAGAAGATGCAAACACACACACATTGGCAACAATACACAACATTTTCTAAGTTCAATGAATTGACTATATCATAATTTATCCTCCAGAGTTTGTTGCTTCCGAAAACATCTTGGTTGACAAACAACATGGTAGTCATATTGTTTCTGTTTTAAACAATGGAGATCTGTCAATCTGAATTATGAAAAGTGCTATATAAAAAAATGTGACTAACTTTGGATCAGGTTTATTATCTTTAATTAAAACCATCATTTTTGCAAAAAAAATATTTTAAGCTTAATTTTAACTGGGGAAAAAATGCCCATGGACCACAAAACCAGTCGTAAGTAGCATGGGTATATTTGTATCAAGAGCCAACAATACTGTACATTGTATAGGACCAAATTATAGATTTTCCTTTTTTTATGACAAAAATCATTAGGATAAGTAGTATATAATAATTATAATTACTTATATTAAGTAAAGATCATGTTCCATGCAGATATTTTGTAAATTTCCTATTGTAAATATATATATATATTTTTTTATTAGTAAATACATTGTAAAAAACTTAATTTGTACAAATTTAAAGACAAATTAATCAATAAAATACAGCAACGGAAAGCTTATTTATTCAGCTTTCAGATTATGGATTAATCTCAATTTAAAAAAAGACCTTTATTAATTACAAATTAAAAATTTAACTGAAAAAAAATACTAATCACTGCTTTGGATGGATGCAGCTAACAGCAGCCCATTCACACATCTTGGCACACAGCAAACACCATTTAAATTGTAATTGCTTATAGGTAACATTTACATGGATTGTTTTGGTTTGCAAAACAATAGTGCAATGATCTGCCAAGATTGAATCTGTCAAAGGGGGCATATCATGAAAAGTTTAAATTTAAACGTCTGAAAAACATAGGCCATTCAGCGCTTGTAATTAATGTGAGGTTAAATAGGTTAAATACTGTCACAAGATATCTTACGTTTGACCACAAGCCGTCCAACCACTTTGGCATTCCCGAAGCTGTTCCACACCTCACACACATAACTGCCTGCATCGCTGGGTCGCGTGGCCTCGATAAGCAGGCCCGATACGCTCTGGTGGTAGCGGCTGTCTGATTCTAAGGGGCTGTTGTCCCTCAGCCAGCGATACCTGGGTGTGGGGTGACCGGACGCTTTACATGGGAGCTCCACCCGATGACCCACCATAACCTCCCTCCGTTCAAACCCATCCAGAATCACTGGAGCAGAGTCCACAGGTTCTACAGGAGAGTGACAGAACATACACTTTCTTTAGCATCGTTCCTATATTCTGATTTCATGCTCAATTAATGGGAACAATTATTAAAAAGCATTCTTATTATCATAAATGATAAAGTGCCCCAATTATGGGTTATGAAACTCCCAAACAACAGGTTGACATGCATGCGAGGTCATAAACAATGCTGGTACAAGGTTTCTTATAACGTGCATTTATTTTTACCTTATTTGTTTAACAACTCCTAAACGTTTTTTTACACACTAACCTGCCCTCATTGGTCCAATTGGTTGATTTCATTTACAATTTCATTTGCAAGTGTTTTCATCTCACGACCACGTGGGGTTAGGTGTAGGTCATTTGTACAAATTCATATCAACCTGATCTCACGGCAATTCGTACATATTTTACAAGGTGGCTAATCCGTACAAATTTGTACGACCTCACTCATACGAATTCATACGATTTATTCTAAATCGTATGTATTTTACGTGATGCCAATTCGTATGAATTTGTACGAATGACCTAAACATATGACCCCGCCCCTGAACCTACCCATCACGTGGTTTTAGACAAATCGTACGAAATCGTACGAGTGAGGTCGTACGAATTAGTACAAATTGGCACAAATTTGGAACCTCGTACGAATATGTACAAATTGCTCGTGAGATTGTGTTGGAATTGGCAACTCGCAAAAATACATACCATTTAGCAAAAATATGAATTTGTACGTATTAGCCACCTCGTACAATATGTATGAATTGCCGTGAGACTGGAAAAAGAGAAGAGAAAAAGCTATGTGTAACACTCCAAAAGCGACACATGTGTCAACGAGTGGGCGGGCAATATACTAATATTTCATGTTGATGTCAACATGAAACGGCTTAAAGCTCGTTATTCATGAAACCTCTTAGCACCATTATTCTGATTCTGTAGAATGGTTGCACTCGTTGAGCTACTGGCATCACCTGTTGCTATTTTTACCACAACTAATAAAAATCTCAGCTACTGAATGCTTAATGAGCATTTAAACTCCCTGGGTAGAAAAAGTCATACATCACTTCTCTTGTTGACCTTTGACTGAAATTACAACCTAAAACCACACAATATGGTATCTTTTCAGTATTTTTTAATTGCAGAATGTACCGTGCACATAAAATAATTGCGCCCCCCCCAAATTCCAAAAATACTTGTGTGGCCATTTCTGAAGGATCGTAATACATTGAAGACATGCTTCTGAAAATTCAGCTTTGATATCAGAGGAAGAAATTACTTTTTTAAAAATATATTTTTAAAAGAAAAACTAAACTGTAACAATATTGTACTACTTATATTGTATTTTTGATCCAATAAGGTATCAGATACAGTGCATCAACATGGAAGTAAACTGTGACACCACTTCCATACAGAGATGAATAAGAGACCACAGTAAATGTATTTTTCACTCCAACAAACATCTACTGTATCGTCTCTATCGGTCTGTCTTTCCATAACATAATTCCCACTCACTCTAGAGTAATTATTCTCATCATTTATCTCATCTGATTGGCTCAAAACAACCCGGACGCAGATCTGACCATGAGCTACTACAAGCAAATATTAAAATGTGAATTTTAAATTGTATACTGTACCTTCTGCTCCCTCCCAAGCAAATACCATTGAGATAAATGGGAAGCCAGGCTCGGTTTGCTTGAGAGGTCGCATACACACCTTTAACCAGTTTCTTTAATCGGTTAAAGGTCATAAACGGTTTAAGCAAAAAATAAATAAAATGGCTCACACTTATAACAGATTTGCATTAGCGACCAAGTTAATGGAAACGTGTTGCATTGCATGACACTGTAGAACAGTCTCTTGTACCGTATTGCTGAATCATTTTGTTGTTTTGTTTTACTTTTTTATATTACATTTAAATTTGAAATGCAACATTTTTAAATAATTGTCATGTGAATTTTTTTTTTTACCAAATCAAGAAGTGCTGGCATTTATTTGTAGATATATGAGAGAAACACAAAGGCCACTTCACCTGATAAAAGCAGTCGGGCACTGTTGCTCTGTCTGGTCTCCCCTGTGTATCGGTGCCGCGTGGTACAACGATAAATATTCACCGCGTCCTCTGACTGCACATCCTGAATATACAAGGCCCCCATGGATGTAATAAGATATCTTGGTCCTGCAAAAAAAAGGACAAAATATTTTGGTCAGAATCGCTAAACCCAATTAAAAAGCAGATAAAATAGCCAAGTTATTTGACTTCATATTCCATCAAAAACAAATGTATGTGAAACATTTATTGCTTTTATAAGATAAGAGAATCCACACGTGATGTCTCTTTGAAGCCGGCGCTGGCAGACCTGAGGGAGCGGAGTATTGAACTATTGGACGTGACTGTTTTGCAACCGAGCCAATCGCTCAGTCAGTCGCCCAGAGCTTGAAACAGAAACATCTTTCAACGACTGCAGCCATTCTTACAGTTCACGCATACACAGCCAGGGAAACCTTACAATTATGATGGTTAGCTCTTGAAATCTTATGTATTATATTGCGTATGTTAAAGTGACTGCGATGTTGATGCCTACCAGATGAAGAAATGGATCTTGTGGTGCACAGGGGTTGAAAAGAGAGAGGGAGACAGACAGAAAAGGAGAAATAGAGAGTCTGCAGCTATAGCAAGCATTGACCTACTTAGAAATGAGAGTCCAGGATTTGATACCCTAGAGGGGGTTATAGCTCCTAGTTTACATGCAGTCGTCGGAGACCTGCTACCAGCAGTGCAAATGGAAAACTGGGAAAACGCATCTGTGCGCTGCTGTTTCCAAAAAGGTTAAAATTAGAAATGGGGGGAAAAGGTGGTGGGGGGGGGATTCAAGCACGATTCTTAGATTAGCTAAGCTGTGTTGTGCAATTTGAGGATCACATAATTTCACAGCTATTTCATGGCGTGTTTTGTAAATGGGCCCCTTTTTCAGGAAGCGATGATTTTGATTACAGATGTGAGAGCTTCCACACTTTCAAATTCAAGAGAAACATTTTGATCTGACATACTGTATAGAAAACAGCAGAACAGAACCGAACAGATCAGAGTACAGTACAGTACAGTATAGTAGAGTAGAGTAGAATAGAGTAGAATAGAACAGAACAGATCAGAGTAGAGTATAATAGAACAGATCAGAGAAGAATAGAATAGAATAGAACAGAACAGATCAGAGTAGAGTATAATAGAACAGAATAGAACAGATCAGAGTAGAATAGAACAGAACAGAATAGAGTAGAATAGAATAGAACAGAATAGATCAGAGTAGAGTAGAATAGAACAGATCAGAGTAGAGTATAATAGAACAGAATAGAACAGATCAGAGTAGAGTAGAGTAGAGTAGAATAGAACAGAACAGAATAGATCAGAGTAGAGTAGAGTAGAGTAGAGTACAATAAAACAGAACAGAGTAGAGTAGAATACAATAGAATAGAACAGAATATAATAGTTCAGAATAGAATAGAATAGAATAGAATAGAATAGGACAGAATAGAATAGATTGGTCTGGTAGAACTTCAAAGACCACACATTTACACAAGCACGCATTTTTTGACACCACCACACACTGTTTGGATGTATTAAATGTCACGTCTACAAATAAACACACTGTCTTTTGTTCTTGTAGAACAGAACAAAACCGAACAGAGTAGAGTAGAGTAGAGTAGAGTACAGTAGAGTAGAGTAGAGTAGAGTAGAACAGAACAGAAAAGATCAGATTAGAGTATAATACAATAGAACAGAATAGAATAGAATAGAACAGATCAGAGTAGAGTAGAATAGAACAGAACAGAACAGATCAGAGTAAAGTAGAATAGAATAGAAAAGAACAGAATAGAATAGATCAGAGTAGAATAGAATAGAACAGAATAGATCAGAGTAGAGTAGAATAGAATATAACAGAATAGATCAGAGTAGAGTAGAATAGAATAGAACAGAACAGAGTAGAGTAGAGTAGAGTAGAGAACAGAATAGATCAGAGTAGAATAGAACAGAACAGAACAGAACAGAACAGAATAGAATAGAATAGAATAGAATAGAATAGAATAGAATAGAATAGATTGGTCTGGTAGAACTTCAAAGACCACACATTTACACAAGCACCACCACACACACTGTTTGGATGTATTAAATGTCATGTCTACAAATAAACACACTGTCTTTTGAAATCCCTCTTAAACACACACACACAGATAAGTCACACCAGTGTAGAAGTACAATTCCTTTATTATATTCAGAAATAATGATAAAATGAAATGTTTTGCATGCTTGACATTAATTGTATAGAGTAAGTCGCAACTTATAAAAAGATGATCTATAGTCCAAAAAAAAAGAAAAAAAGGTTTTATGGTTATTTTGCCCATATAGCCACAGCACTGGTCCGTCTGTAAGATACTTTATTTAATATTAAGTTCATGATTTTGGTCTTTTGATTTTAGAAATGCAATGCATTTTGTGTCATGACTAGGGCTGTATTGCATCCACATTATTCAGTTTTAATTTTATAAAAATTTTTGTATATTACAGAACAAAATGTTAATGAAATCAAACCTATGAAATCAAGCATTTTAACCTACACACAAGGCACAAACAAAATAACCTACATTTAAATTCAGGATCATCTTAATTGACAAACTAACAACATCTTCAACTCCAATGTCGTCTGCCGACGCTCCACGTGGGTAACAGAAGGCTGGACAACATGTTCCCAGCTAATCAATGCTAAATCCAGGATCCAGACTGCCTGTTCCTCAGGGGATGAGAGCACTAATCAGGGATGATTAAGGTCAGAGTTCCTGGTTAACCTGGACTTGGATTTCTCAACGCGCTCACCACACCCTCCACACTGAGACATGGAGTTTGCCAGGACATCATGTGAGGACTAAATAGGTAAATCTTACAAAACTTATCAACAACATGCCCATCTTTCATTTTGCTACATCAACAACAAGAAATAAATTATATTTAGCACCAAGAACGTGTTGAAATAAACACTGTTTATGCAGCTGAACACATATTTATCATCCGATTTATATCATCCGTCCTTTGTCTTTCATTCTTTTTTTCTCTTTACTCTTTTTCCAGCGCCCTTCTCCAATTGTTAGCATGAATAATTAATTTGCAGTGCAGTCCCAGTAGTGCACGAAGACACAACACAATAACCTTTTCCACTTCGCAACCATCTCCAAAATTTGTCGAAAATGACACTGAAAAATAAACGAACTAAAAGCTGATGAATTTTGGTCCCTCAGTTTCCACCATCACATCGCTCAGCGACGCATTTGTTTCATGACTCTGCTGTTCGGCTTGCGTTTATGGTCTTGTGTCATTCAAGCAAACAGACAGCCTCTCATATTTCCTCCATAAATTATTGAATTTTGTTGCAAACCATGCAAAAAAATGACCGGCAGCCACAGAAATGATTCATCTATATTTCAAAAGGATAAATACATTGTGCATGATGTGCCGTATGAAATAATCATGCATCTGGAGTGAGGCTGATACTGCATTCTCTGTGCATGATTTACCGTGGATGCTGGGTTAGTCAACATGAAAATAAATTTGCTTAATTCAGGTTGAATGTTATTTAATGCAAAAGCGTCTGCTTGGTATTTCTGCTTGCAATGTCAGAATAAACACAAAACGTGACTATTAATTAAATGGTCAATGCGGATCTGGACCCGAGCAAGAACTTGTGCTCCCACAATGCAACTGTTCCAACTCAGCAGGGTGCCCGGCTTGAGAAAGCAGTGTGCGTCTCTTTCAAAGACTGATAATACGAATTCAGAGGCCTGTCGTCTCTGGACTAACAACAGGAGATTTCTGTTGCATGCTGGGAAAGGGGGGAGAAAGCGGGAGCATTGAAATGACTTCACACTTCTGTGGGCTAGTACTTCAAAAGAGCACACAGGATGAATTTCAGAAAAATCGAAATGCCTAATGAGCCACTAAAAGCACTAAGTTTGAATTGAGATATCCCAAAATCCTGGTCATAAACACACATCATACAGAGCACAGTATAGACAGGCATTAACTTCATTTACAGCAATTGGAGAAAAAAGCAGTATTCAGTGGCGCAGCTCTCATGGATAGTTACATTGATATTATTAGCGGAAGTGTGCAAGCTGAAGAGGAGAGCAAGAGCAATCATGACCCAATTACAGCGCTTGCTGAACTAGAGCAATTAACACATTTATATCAAATGAGTTCAATTAGTGAGCCAGGTCCTCTCGAATGCTTTAAGAGACAAGAGGATATTCTGCTGTGCTAAGCGTTGGCATTTAGCGCAAGATAGCATATGCTAAAAGAAAACCTATCTGCCATACCCCGCAAATAACCAGTGCTGACTCAAGATTCTTGCATTTATGCAACATTCATACATTTTTGGAGACTGTATCATGTTTCTCTAATTAAATTAACCAAGGCCAACCAAAGACAAAATGAGCATCACGGTGTAAAAAGGATTTATTGTTTTGAGTTTGTACAGATGTGGAAATGCTGTTTTTAAATTGAAAGTCATGATTTAGGTGAATAAATGATAAAAACTGGTAGGGTTTCAGAACGGTAGATCTGTACAAATCATTTGTACTCCATCAAATGTTCAGATTTGTCTGTAAATGCTTGTGTTTCCAGCTGGCACCACATTTTTGAAGAGTTTGAGAATAGTGACATGTCAGCAGGTAGCGTACATGAGGACTAATCAGACCTCCCGTAAGACTTGATATCAGATGCACAGGCCCCGGATTTTAATAGGGTCTGTTCTCAGCGATTACACTCATACAATTCGATCAGTGCCAGATAAGTATCAGCATCTGAGACCAATCTGTGGAGGGGAAATTAACACTGATGTAATAAGTTCCATTCATCATTATTAGAGAGACACGCTGACAGCTAATGTCATCGTAACCCCCATAAAGCTCACAAGCACACATCAAAACGCTAAAGAGTCTCTAAAAGAGCATGTGTGGCTCTTTGTCCTACCCCAACATCATATGTAGCAATAAGTAACTAAAGCCGTGATCCACTCACGGATAAACGGATTCATTTGATACAAAATGTATGCTTTCATTGTAGCACCTAGCCCCACCTTTACCCTAAACCTACCCGCTATATAACAATATAAAACACACACAGACGATATAAGCGCAGTCACAGGTATTTATAGCAAAAACTGACCATGAGCAGTAAAAAAACATTACAAAAAGGTTGTGTTGCATTCCAAGTCCTTTTGAAGCCATATGGTGTCTTTATGCAAAGAAGAGGAGTAAAATACAAGGTTTTACAAGTTTATGACATTATAGAGGAATTACACCCCATTCAAACACAGCGACTTAGCCAATGGCTTGATATTTAGTGTAGGACTGTTTATTTTCAACCAGCGAAGGTGTTTTGGACACCTGTTTGAAACAGTCATTATTTTTTTGTACTTTCCTTTTGTTTGCTGCAAATAGCCCAAATGCTACACACTTCACCTTTAAAGAAAAGGCATCATAGCAGAGGCGAACTCAGGGTATGAGTTTGTGTATGTCGAGAGAATCTGTAAGCAAATGGCACACATGGCTTCATTATACTGGAGCTTGTTAAACACTACCTGCAGCCTGAGGGCATGTCCATCTATCTGGCCAGCTGCTGTCTGTCTGACAAGAGCCCGGCTATTTCCAGATCTGCTATAAACCTGCTACCTGACTGATGCGATCATTTGCCCAAGAGCTTTACCTCCCTCATATATCTTACCACTTGGCCCCTTCTTCCTTCAGTGTAAACACTAACTAAAACACCAAGGTTTGTGGGTAGGGTGGCAAGGAGGTGTGCATCATCTGAAAAGTTTTCTGTTCTGTTTTAAACAATACTGCAACAACAACAAAGAAAGAAACAGTTGATTCAAACACAAAAATGCTCATAGCTTCACACTGATGACATCACAAGCAGCACCATGGCATAGTACTTTTTAGCAAGACACGAAATACGTACCAACAAGTACATATCACTGCAGTGATAGAGAACACTAGAGGCAGTAAAACTTTGGCATATTTCCAACTTTATAGAGTATTAAAGGTTAGGTATGTAATTTTTGTCGGGGCCAAGTACCAAAAAAACTTGTGGCCAATCAGCAGTAAAGGGCGTGTCTGCTCATGATGCGGGAGAGAGAGTGTTCAGTACAGGGTGGACATTAGCTGAGCCAAGCGACAGAAAGATAGAGATGGCAGGGGAAAAAAACAAGAGAGAAAAACATCTGTAGAACAATAAGGCAAGAAGTAGTCCCTGTGAACATCGGGATCGGCTTTCCAGTGCTGGAATGAACTCAAGAAGTGGAAGGCCTGCATTAGGTGAGTGACACTGTGTCTATACCGCAACCTTTAAAGGTGAATGGAAAACTGAATGTACCTTGGCATGGTTGAATAATAACAGTTCAGTACATGGACATAACATACTGTGAGTCT
>JAUMHQ010000074.1:2681704-2692110 GCA_032361165.1 Enteromius paludinosus
GGCGAAGCAAACTTTTAAATAGGCGCTCTCATTTTTAATAAACCGCAGATTTGTGTTTTAAACAACTACATTCTCGCATGAAATACTCTTAAAACTGCATTTCATGGCACAATAACATGGTAACAAGAGACTGGAGAAGAAGCCCCTCTCATGCCGTGAATTGTTGTACGCGTGAATGAAGCGAGTAAACTCAAAATGTTCACGCGTCTAACTACGCGTCCGGTGTCACCGCACCATAAGAGTTACGTGGCTTTACACTTCATTTTAGCATTGGCCGAGTTTATTTCAAGCATCAGCTTTTTCAAAAATTTTTATTAACAGAAGGTGAATTTAGATGCAAATTTAGATTCCAAAAAAGAGGAACAAAAAGCTGACTGTGCTGCAAATAATAAAATAAATCTGACCATTTCACCATCAATGAAATCAATAAACATCACACAATAAAATGTGTAAAAAATAAAAATATAATAATACAATATTAGAAAAAGGAAAAGTTTCATTTGAAAATGAACAACAGCAGACTTCAACAACAAAACAAAACGATTGTTTACAACCAGTTCATCAAATTTTAAATGTATTGCAATTGTATATATAATCTATAACATCTATTTGGATTATATATAATTAACAAACTAATAAACTTACTGTGATGCATATTTGCCAGTCATACATGAATAAAATGGTTAGGAAACAAACGATTTCTGTAATAATACTCATAAATGCAAATTAGGGTTGGGTCGATAGTCGATGCCGATGGCCGATAGACATCACGATGCTGAGCAACCAGCTTGCGAAAAACACACTTAATCTATGGCGGGATTGGCGGCAAATCTTTGCCATTAATAAGCGAGTGCACCACTGATGCTGGCAAGCACAGTAAATAATTTCCGCGAGAGGAAAACAGATGTACATGTGAAGAAACGGGGCCCGCAAGCTCATTTCTAACCCTCGCGCACACTTGATGTGTCATCTGCACGCAATTCAAGCACTTGCACGAGATCATTCCTGCGCTCTTTTTGTCACTTTTGTCAGTGGTGGGGCGGGGCTTGGTGTTTTAGTTACAAATAATACAACGACGATGCCATCGTCTATCGCAATGTTTCACATTAGTCCTCGTACAATGCCAAATTGGTCGACATCGCCCAACCCTAATGCAAATACACATTAACCATGTTTATACTGTGTACTACATTACTGTCTGCAGTATATGATATCTTTTTTACAATTTTATATTATTATTTCTATAACAACAAAAAAAATCCAAAATCTTTCAGTCTCATTTGAAGTCAATAGTACTTGTTCGACAGCTAGCTGCATCTTAACCATAATTTTTAAACGAGTATATTTATGCTCATTCGATGCAATTTTGATTATTAGCCATTCAACGTATGTATGACAAAAGTGTGCATCACAATAAGTTTCTGTAAAAATGTACAGAATGTAACTCAAATACACAATTCTTCAATTTAATCCTAAAGTTGTATTTTTAAGGAGCTTTTTAGTAATTTTTTTCGGGTCATCATTGATTTCCAAAGTGAAATGCGAGTCCCAAAATGAAACCTGTTGCGAGCTACTGGTATAAATCACGTACCACATTATTATCATCCGATAGCATCAGTGTACCGCGGTACCCCCACAGTAAACAAGCGTATTGAACGGCCTCCCTTTATCCTTGGTGAAACTGCAAGATAGCAAACAGCCACACAGCGTACAGAGGACAAGAACACACGACTGTCTGAGCGAGGGAGGAGCTCTGTGTTACTGGATGAATAACAACCTCAAGACGTCAGATGCCTTGTCACACACTGTCTCGCATTTCTCCTGCATTTTTCTCTCTCCCTTTCTCGCCATGCATTTTTTTTTGTTTTTTTTGCATCTCCTGTTTTTGTCTTTGAAAGCAGGCAGCACTGGCTGACAGCGACACTTACAGCACGCTGGAAATATGTGACAGAAACCCGGAGAATGCTCACAAAACACATATTTGGCATGACTTCAATAAAGCGTGTTCTTTTGTGCTAACACCCCGTTACTTCCCTTCTCCTCTCTTACGGCCGTGTTGCACTCACCTCATTAGGTGTGCCTGGAGAGAGGAGGTGAGACGGTTACTGTGACAACCGGAGAGATAGCGAGACAGGGAAAGCTGAGCGTGTCTGCGCTAGACTCTGAGAGTGTGATGTGTCAGGTGTGTGACTTGGACAAGAACTGTATCCTGTTCATATCAGAAGAATAAAGCAAAGGAAAGGTGCAACAAAGATGTCAGCTCCAGAATAAATGCCGTCTCAGCCATCATTCCTAGCCTTTTTGTAGCAACATGTACGTTTCAAAGAACTGCTGACACAAAAAATGAAATTCTCTCATTACTTAGCTTCGAGATGTTATGAAACCATATTCTTTGTTTTGTTTTCTTGGAGCATTTTAGGGGGAAAAACAGGTTGTTCCCTAAGAACTGTAGTTTATAGAGACTGCAGGCAGGCCAAGGTCAAAGAAAACAAACAACACCATACAAATGATGCATATAACTTTTATGTTAGATAGGTTTCTCCTTAGTTTTTCTTATCAGTGATGTTTATAAGGGTTGTATGTTACATGTAATGTTGTTAAATGAATGTTTATTGCATATTTCACTTTAATGAGTCTCACCATGATGGTGTTTAGTGTTTGTGTAAATATAAGAATGAATTAAATGAAATATGCAAACACTAGCGATATGTCATATCTGCAACAGATTGATTAGGGAAAACAAAAACTATATTTAAAATATAGATACAAAATATATATATATATTTATATAGTTTTTAAATATCTATTATGTTATTGCTTCAGCCAATGATGTTATCTCATGAGTAATTTTAAAAGAGTAGACATATTTTTAAAGCAGGATGAAAAATCAAATTTGATTTAAGCAAGAGGGACACTTTTATCATTGATTCAAAGAAGTACTCTGCATTTATTTTAGAAAATGCTTAAACTATATATGACACCTTTATTCCCGCAGTCTATGCGTGTGTGTTTGTGTTTGTTTGTTTGTTGATGGCTCTTGGCTATGACAGAGAGAGATGTCTTCATGACCCAATGAAAAAGGTCAGGCAAATCCTGGGGGAAAACAGAAGGACAAAAGGGTGGACTGAAACTGAGATGCTGCCCCCTATAGTGTGGATGACCTTCACACTGTGATGAGAATTCAGGGTACTTTAAATCCATGCTTGCTTCTTTTTAACAGGCTCTACATAAACCTCTTTATAACATATACTGTATAAATTACCTCTAGGGTATATAATACAGCATAAACCTCTACACATGCACAAAACAAGCCAAAATAACTTTCCAATGGGTCAAGCAATATAAACATTCATATTCTCTGAAACCAAGGTTTCTCCAATAGAATTATCCTGTTTTAAAAATGTTTATACAGGAAATCAAGAAAGAAATACAGCAATTGCAGTGTAATTATTAGAATGAAATATTTCTGACCACATGGCTTTCTTGACTGTTTCCGTATTTATTTAGGCGCAGAGCAAAACATCACAGAGCAACATTTGTAATGTGAGGCTGGGCTCGGTGGGGGGAGGGCTGTCTAAATTTCATTGAAATCCTCCACTAAAAATGTCCTTTTCAAGACTAATTACTGTCAAAGCTGGTAAAAGTCAGCCGAGACAGGCAGCGAGGCTCAGAAGTAGACAGAAATGGGCGAGAGGGTACAACGAGGACAAGATGAATGTGAAGATAAAAAACCTGTGCACTGTGAACACACAAGACCACCAGCCCGGCGATCGCTGGCTCGCAGCAGCAGCACACCAGGCTGAGATCGGCACCGGTCCACATGGTGCAGATCCTGTAACGTACGCACAGCTGTGCCCGTACGTAACTGGCAGACATTAGACAGAGGTCTCTCCAGATTGAATGAGATGTAATCAGATTAAGTAGCAGCTGCCACAGACGGCCCTTGTTGCTGTGTTTTATGAGCCTTCCTGTACATGTGTACACACGCTCGGAGCCGCCAGACAAACGTCTGCGCAACGCTCTCTTAATGTTCTAGAGTGCCATTAACATACATTACAGGCTGCCAATGGAAGGGTGAAATGCGGTCAGTGGCGATGGATGAGCTCTCTGACAGTATTTATATGCTATCTCCTCTGCCAGCACTAACCTTGCACGTACTGGAAGTGTTAGTAGGCTCGGCTGATGGGCGCAAGGCTCTAACCGTTTCCCATAAAAGCTGAGGGAAAGACACATAAGGCATCGGGTTATGCTTTGATTATTCCGCGGCAAATGAGCCTGGCCCCTGTTCGAAGCATGGCCATAAATCAGCCAAATGTACAGTGAGTGACAACCAATTCTGTGCACAACGCGTTCACACTTAAAGCCTCCGCAATGCTTCGTTTTTCTGCCTGCCGTTAACATCTTGCGCATGGTCAAGTGTCCTGGAGTTTTTTGAAGGATCCTTCATTGACCATGGGCTTGTAGGGACACGGTTGACACATGGTCTTTGTGTATTTCACTTGACCTGCAGAGGGCTGCATGGAGATGCATCATTTTTACATACTTCTGGGTCCCTTGCACATCCATTTCTATTGTTTCAACCTTTTTCTTATGTTGTTTTTATTGTCAGTTTTCTTCAAGTATTTCTTAAAAGCAATGTCACAACTCCACCAGTGCAGTCAATTCCGGATGACGATTTCAAACTACTATTGAACAATTGAACTATACTTTCAACTTAAAGGCAACTACTCAAAGTTTCCGCTCAATCTCAATAGCAGTGGTTTGTGCAAGAACATAGAGGAAGCAGGATAAACTAGACAAGTTAAGTTTGTAGACAAACTTTGAAGTTGGCTTGAGAAAGCCGGAGCTGAAAGTTTGAAAAGTTTAAACTTTAAAGTTTAAAGTTTAAACCAGGTGGAAGAAGCTTCTGCTTTGTCATAGTTTGTTAGCGGAAAGCAAATTATTCTTAGCACTTTGGCCAAGAGAAAGAAAACAACCTAAACTATGACTATCATCTCCAAAGAAATGGTTGACACGTGGCAATACGCTTCATACGCCCATCTTCAACTCTACATAACTCACACTTGGAGTCCCAACTCCCAAAGGCTAATGCGCACAAGTTAATGTGTTGCAACTGATTGCAAATAAACGTCTCTAAGTCAGTGGGTCACATTCGTACGGAAGCACTGGGTGACGTCAGGACAGAGGGTTTCCCCTACAGCACGGAGACTGTCACACAGTATATAACGCTAGCAGAAGAGTTAACAGCTGTGTTAGCCTGCTAGGGCAGATATTCTCTCGTCATCACTGGAGTGAAATACACTCCTGCATTATGCAAGAGATAAAAATGAGCGTAGAGACTCTCTCTGATCATCAATGGCAAATCGGGGAATCAGATGGCAGGGAGAAGCAGGCGGTGCTTTCATCCTCGATTGAAGTCACTTTGCGCAAGGGATCGCTCCCTTTGTAGCGACACTCTGTTGTTTGATAGCGGAGAAGCGCCAGCAGCGTGCAGGGAGGTTGGGGGTGGTTGTTCCAACAAACAGTGTGGCATATGGTTCCTTCCATTTTGGCGATGACAAGTGACAAGTTAACAGAGCAGTCGGCTGTGGGTATACACGAGAAGGAGGGGTGGGGAACCGTCTAGAGGAGGGTGCGCGACGCTAACTGCTCTCATTTGTTCGTGCCCCCGGGCGCTACAGTACTCCTTTATGTAGATGAATTAGTAACAGAGTCCTCTGTTCAGAAATGATGTATAAATACATTAGAAAAAGCGGCAATAGCTTAGCGGTGCCACAGCTCAGAATGCAATGTCAACAGTTGCCTCAGGGTAACTGCTCCCATTTTTTATTAAATTACAATTGAAGGATGAAAAACACAGCTAAATGGGGCTTCTTCTTTCAGCTGTTAATTGACATCTTCCCACAGGACCTCTGTTGCCCCCCTAAGACCCGTATCCCTGAGTAGGTAGCTCTATAAACAGATTCAGGCTTAGTGAAGATCCCCAATCCCTGTAAACACTCATTACTTTCTTACATCAAAATCTGAAGTCTGTAAACTAATCCAAGACTTCTCTAAAAGTTAAGTACTTTGAGTGAAATGCTAAATTTAAAAAATTCCCTCCTTCTCAAATCCCAGACCAATTAAAACCATCTTGGTGAGGTATTGTTTCTCAAGGAAAATCACTTAAAGACCTTGTGAAATTGCTTGATAAGCATACTTTTCTTTCTTATGTTGGGGTGGGACATATTGAAAGTCTGTTCTGTCTTTTTTAAACGGTCAGTACTTTAGTTTGTGTTAAAAAATCCTAGCTAGGCAGATTTGCCAATGCAAGGAAGTTATGAACAATTCCTTCAAAACCGATTGATTGTTGGTCAAGGGAAGTCTTTGTTTTATATTTATATTCATATACATATAAATGAAAAAGAACAGGAAATCTTAAGAGGAATAAGAAATGGAAATAAAATGGTTAAATTCACAAGAGAGAATGGACTAAAAGCCACAGAAACTGAATAAAATCCACAAAGCTTTCTTATGGTCATGGACTCCTGGATCAGCACCATGGACAGGGACAAGGCCAGTTGAGAATGCTATTAAACCTTTTAACAGCATTTTTACTACTAATCCCAAAGTAGCTGATATAAATGCTAAGAAATAGTGCACTAGAAACAGCTTTCATCAGCTAACAATCATCAGCTTTCAAAAAACAGCTTACAACAATGCAATATAGTGCAGTTGTTAATTATTGACAGGTTTTATTAAAATAAGTCTGTGTTGCAACAGCACATTGGCTCAAGAGATATTTATTCTAACAGACATTCTGATCTAAAGCACAGCGCAGTGTGGAGAAATTACTAGGGCAATGGTACTGATGGGAAATTAGCATCATCTTACAGACTTCAACCCTATTTGCACCATACTGAAACATCACAGATGAACACTGAGTTCAGATGCAATTCAAAGATAAAAGCTTCTCCCCACCTCACCCATAAATTAGGCCCGATTGTTTCTCCAGGGAAGAGGTTTTGAGAGCTCTGGCGGGAGTGTGTGTGTGTGTAGGGGTAGGAGGGGGTGGGGTGCTAAAGAGAAAAGGAGTGAGAGAGAGAAAGAGGGAGGGAGATGAAAAAAGCGACCATTGTAATTTCTGCACAGCGTGCTTTCCATACTGATTGCTGATACATTGTAACAGGCGATGTGGCTAATGGGGGGTCTATTTTTAGCACTTCAAAAATAAAACGATAAAGAGAGAGAGAGAAATCTCATTCACAATCATGAAGTACTGAGGGAGGAAGCAAATGTTATGGGCAGCCAAGCAACTAATAGGGTTAAACCCCGGCACTCGCAATAATACGACCACTTATTAGATCCCAATTAGGCATTAAAAAGCCACACTCACTGCTGTTTATTGATGCAAATCAGGCTGCAAAAGATATTTTAATGCCAAAAGAAGCCTGAATAATTACATAAACTAAGCATGTTATAAACTGATGAGGTTTTTTAACTGCGTTGGAACATCCGACAACGTGAAACAAAGACATGGAGCATCTTAATTAAATGACTTGTATAAATGTACATATTTGATACAGTCATTTTAAGATTAGGTTGTGGACACAGGATCCTAAAGCTTACATGAATTAAAACTTGGCCATATTTGCCTTATTAATACACAATGATAGTCTAATTGAGCAAGAAAAAATTAAGCAGCGCAACTTTCCGACATTAATAATTAAGGCACATCTCGGAAAACAAGAACAAACAAGTCTTTAACATTAACATTTAAAAAAAACAGCCCAGTCTCCTGGCAATTCGTACATATTTTACGAGTTGCCAATTCGTATGAATTTGTATGAATGACCAACACCTAACTCCGCCCCTAAACCTACCCGTCACTGGAGTTTAGACAAATCATACAAAATCGAGTGAGGTTGTATACATTTGTACGAATTAGCACGCATTTTCCTTGTACGAATACGTACAAATTGGTCGTGAGACTGTGTTGAAAAAAGACTTCAACCTCAACTTTTTACTGAAATAGCTATTCAAATTTGGGGCCCCATACTGATATGAAACACTTTTCACAGTTCCTAAAATCATATGGAATAATGTTATTTCTCTGTACTAGTGGCCAAATCCAAAATAATGTGTGCTTCCAAAACACTCTTCCGACCCCTTACCCTAAACAGGTAGTCCAAAACGTATGCAATAGTTTGAGCTACAACTTGGCCTCATTAAATTTAACTAAATAATGCTTTAGAACCCCCTCTCTTGGGAAAGTCAAGCTACAAATAGACTGTGGAATCCAAAAATAGTATCCACACAAATACATTTATTAAATAGGGACAGTACCGGAAATCTTCATCCATGAATATAATGAATCCTTCTACATACAGTACAATTGTGTACCCCAGTAAGTAAAAAACTGTTAAATGGTTAACAGTAAATTCCTGTAAAATTGACAAGAAAAAAATTCTGACATTCCCAATGCATTGCATTTCAAATTGTGTTTGTTTTTGATGTTTTTTCTTTGAAATAATGATGTTTCCTCTTATTTTTTCTTATCAGTTATGTTTTTTAGGGTTGTGTGTCACATGTTAAATGAATGTTTATTGCACATTTCAGTTTAATGAGCAACCACAGCTGCCAGTTTTTTTTACCGTAAGTTTTACAGATTTTTTTTTGCATTTTTACAGTGCAGAGCAGTTTCAACTAAGTCTCGTAAACCCTTAGACTCAACCCTTCTGTTGTTGTTGAGGAACCCAACTGTGAAACCAAATGGATTTGGACATCTTTAAACACAAGGAGCTGGCATGACAGCTCTTTGATCTTGATTAATCTGAGAAAGCTTTGCACGGTAAGTGTATCAAGCCACTAGATCACTAGGTCAGCAAACAGAGCACCAAGAATTAGGTTATGGGCAACCCCATCATACCATCACCACGAATAAAGAGCATCTAGACTTGAACTCTCAATCCTACACTCAACTAATGATGTGTTTACCGAACATGTCAGGTCCTCTGATGTTGAGTGTTGTTGAAATGCAGTCAAAAACGTTGTTATGTTGAATTATCTAACAGGTATCCTGAAGAAATGTGTCACTAGGAGCACAGACGATGCCTAAGGCAGAAGAAGTCTATTGCAGTAATTCTTTTTTGTCCCGTTGTACTAATTCTTATCGTCTCCATATGTTAGCAGGATTAGTGTCACGTCTGAGACTGATCTGTAGATGGGGCATGCAGTAATGACTTCAGTAATGCTGGTCCTGTCATTAGAACGGCAGGCTGCCTCTCTTTAATGGGCCAATTGTGTAACCTGATAAAGGGCAATCCATCTGCGGTCCCCGAGTCAACTCTGACATGGTTTCCAGGGAAACGGCACCCACGGGAGTGGGCGGGAGACCTTGAAGGGGGAAATATTCTTCTGCTGTGCTGTCTGAAAATAACCAGAGGAGAAGGAGGGGTGGGGGAAAAAAACGGAGGAGACGAGGAGGGGAGGACAGAGCAGCCATGACACATGCACACGCCGCTGTCTGAGGGGTTAACTCTAATCAGACGTGACAAACGCCTTCCCCAGGACTGAGTGACAATGCCACAGCAAAATTGCGAGCAAGGTCCGCTCAGAGAAATGACTAAACTGCAAAAAAGCCTCCGTAATGACTGCTAAGATGAGCTATTTTTGGATCGCAAATTAATTATTCTAACCCATCCGCACTAACTGCCTTTGACTGAAATAACCTTGTGATCTCAAAGTGCCCATGTTACTGTATGCTCAATTACAATTTGTGATAAAAAACTTTCTGCCATAAATGTTATGTGATAGAAAAGATGCTATTATAATTGGTAGAATAACATATGAGCAAAACTATATTATTCTTCTCATACTGTATACTGCTGTAACACCTCTCTGCCTGAAATGTTCAGTTTTCACTTCTGTCTCTTTAGAGGGCGTTCCAAAAAGCCCAATCTGTGGTCTTATTGGTCAGCTGACCCAGTCTGTTGTGATTGGTCAACTGGATTATAGCACAGTTATAGTATTATATCAGGTAACAACGGTGTCAGTATTTTATTTTCCTTGCATAAAAGCATCTCCTAGACATAGTGAAATCACTTACCTAACTGTTCTTTGAAGGTGAGCCAACACAATCAGTAGGTGGACATTATCCAAATGTGAACATAGTGATGATGCTAAGTCATAAAATTAATGGCAGCACTAAAAATAGCATAATTTAGGCAAGTGTTTTCGGTCCCAATTTATATTAAGTGTCCCTAATACCTGTGTACTTTCATAGTAACTAGATGTGTATCTAGTATGTAACCACAGGGTAAGTACACATTGCTACATAGTATCTACAGGTGTAATATTTCTGTAACTACACACATGTAACAACCCTCAGAATGGTGTGTGTAAGTACAAATGTGTAACAGGACATT
>JAUMHQ010000074.1:2718907-2732335 GCA_032361165.1 Enteromius paludinosus
TTTCAGTCGTCTTTTGCAAACACTTGATTTCTATAAGAAGTAGGAAACGATGGTGTTTGAGACTCACAGTATGTTATCTCCATGTACTGAACCGTTATTATTCAACCATGCAGAGGTAAATTCAGTTTTCCATTCTATGGCACCTTTAAAAGTTTTTTTTAATTTTAATGCATTTGGGAATTGATTTTGCATTTGTATCTTTGTCCTAGACCAGATTTTCAACACTAAAATAAAAGTCACATTTTGTAACTATAACTTACTGATTTTTTTTTTTTTTGAATTGTTATTTTTCTTCACACAGCGCATATACTGACAAAGTTGTTCCAGTGAACCTGGACAAAGTACTTGTAGTCATATTTCAGAATACTCCTGTGTTCCTTATTTCCATTGTTAGACATTTTTTAAATAGAATGAGAAATGTCTTAATTTGGTTACTTTTTGTGCAAAATATGTGTCCACATTTTAAGAAACACACACAGCTACATCTGGAATTTAACATTAAAAAAGAAAACTAAGTGTCTCATGCTGCAGTTTGAGAGCATGGGGTGACCAGTAATATGCCTTGATAGCAAATATGTACGTCTATGAAAATGCAATACATTTCCACAGCTTATTTTTCTTCCATATTATGAATTCCAAAAAAAATTACTGCACCTGCCAAAAACTCACTGGATTTTAAAAAGTTAGCTTTTTAGACCAGAAAAATGGTGGACCTCTAATAGTTTGCAATATGAAGGTCTCCTCATGCAAATTAGCAACTCGTAAAATATGTACGATTTAGCAAAAATCTTATTAATTTGCAGTGAGGTTGCTACGAATTTGTACAATGGTGAGCGTGATTTCACCAAGTACAAGATGTTCCGGGATCAACATCCTAATCAACCAATCAGAATTGAGGAATAACTTTTCTGGAAATATCTGTTTTAGGCTTATAATGATAGTTAGGTACTTCTACACCCTTGTTAATCAGCTATCGGTTCCCACTGATTTTAGGCATACATTTTGGGTAGGGTTAGGTTTAAGGGTAAGGATTGGGATAAGTTTATATTTTTAGACAGTCAACAAAAGATGCTAATCCAGGATCATGTCTTGGCAAAATCACGGCGACCTTGTACAATTTAGCCGCTTTGTAAAATATGTACGAATTGCTTTGAGACTGGGCTGTCTTGACATATACCAAATTTATCATTACTGGCATTAAATTAACGGTGAAATAACAAGCCAAGTCTCACGGCAATACGCACATATTTTACGAGGTGGCTAATTCATACAAATTTATAGGACCTCAATTGTACAAATTCATACGATTATTGCTAAATTCTATGTATTTTATGAGTTGCCAATTCGGATGAATTTTTACAAATGACCTACACCTAACCCCGCCCCTAAATCCTGGGGTATAGACAAATCATATGAGTGAGGTTGTACGAATTTGTATGAATTTGCACGAATTTGCCACCAAGTTGAATTCGCACCAATTCGAACGTGTGCTGACTGTTGGTTTCTTATGAAATACATGTAGTAATTTTGGAACATGTATTTGAACAACCAATCTAATCCCCAAAGAGCCGATCTTCATCCACACAACACCACCAACAACAACTACTAGCATAATCTGGTTGATTTAGAAAAGAATGGAGCACAGGCATATGCCGGCATAAAAATCTCAAAGCCCACTTCTCTGCAAGAGTAAACAATTCTTCAGCTTCACATGCCAGAGAGCTTTCAGCCACACGTCTGAGGTCCTTCATCATTAAATATTTAGCGAGGGATGAGCACTGGATAGGTCTAATGCTTCTGACATTTTGCACACGGGTTCATATTGGCATGTGCTGCGACTGCTTCAGATAAAATGTATCTTTATTAATGACACTGACCATGTAATTGCAGAACCATTCATAAAGGTATGAGGAATATCATGCATATTATTCCATATTTCACCAACCACGCTGGCCTATTACTACCAGAGTGTTACCATGGAAATGTCGTCAGCTAGTCATAAGCGGTGATGTACATTGACTGTTAAGAGAATGGATTTTTTTTAAAGCTCAATAAAACCTCTGGTATAAGACGTTTACCGTCTGTCACGTTCAGATTCTTTCCCAGGCATATCTTTGAATCTAATGATTAGTGCTTGATAAACTTTACAGTATGCATGTCTATAGCCACAAACCACACTTGAAACTTCCCTAAATCCTTCCATTCCTGGCAACTCCAGCCAGAAGGTACTAGTCAACCATGTAGTTAAAACAAACATATACCATAAACTAAAGCAATCAAATATTTCGAAAGGTTTATCAAAAGCATTGCGAGTTGTCTGTCCTACCTGAGACAAGTGAGACTGTGTCTTTCTCCCATGATACTACACTGACGTACTCCTCTACTGAGGCCGGGATAATGCACTTGAAGACCGCCGTATTCCCTCGCATGACTTTCTGATCAGCCACCCGCACTGTGTATGGCTCCCGGAATACTGAGAGAAAGAGAAAAGAGGTGTTTTTACTCAGTGTCATTACTACAAGTTCACAATACTAACTACAAGTCTGACTTCTGAGAATACTTAGATTAATACTATTCTGATAGATAGATAGATAAAAAAATGAAATTTGGTATATATATTTGTGCTGTTAATATATATTTTTTAAATTAGACGATTTGCTGGTAGCTTCAGGTGACTTAAATCTTACAAAAAGAGATAGGTAAAGAAAGAGAATACACAACGGCCCACAAAAAATGACCCAAATTCCAGCATTGTCTTCTCCACACATGACTGACCTAAGAAAAAAAAACATTAATATTTCATTTTTTTTCATCAGCCTATCTCAGAGCTGTCACAGAAGCACAACTATGAGCTCTTTTAATATATAATGCTGAGCTATAGGTAATCTAAAAAAGGTATATATGTTAAAAACTAGATTATTTCCTTTTGTGTTCTTTTGTGTGTGTGTACCTGTTATTCCCTATATTGTGGGGGCCAAATACACTATCCCCGTAATACCAGGTATTTTTGGTCCCCATAAAGAAAATATAAGAATCTAAAATAAATCAAATGTGATGTGATGTGTAGGTTTAGGGGTGGGGTGAGGGTAAAGTGATAGAAAATGTTAGATTTTTATTAGATTTTTATGCTGCACAAAATACAGGTACAGTTCGCACAGCATAAAAACTGTCCCCTTAAATCATGGAAATCAGTGTGTGTGTGTTTCTTTTTTTAATTTAGGCTGCACAAAATATTAAGGAATCATAATTAATAATACATAAATAAATAAATATTAGTGTGTTTGCATGTTTGTATTTGTTGTTGTTCTGTTGAGCTTACTGACCGGCCTTGATGTGTAGATCTTGACTCCTGATCTTTCCTGATGGGTTTTCCGCTGTGCAGTAGTATGTATTGTCATTGATTAGGTTACTAAAGCTGGATGGCAGGAAGCCAAAGATCTGCAGCGTGCCATTGGGGTGCACATGGCGGATGCCTGGGACATCGTAGATCTCCCCCACGGTGGCGAGGTACCAGCGCAGCGTGGCGGGGGGCACGGCCGCGGCAGGACACGGCACCAGTGCCCCTGTGGTGCTGGAGAACACTACCTCTTGCAGAGATGCATTGACAAAATATAAGCTGGAACGTAGATCTTCACCGAAAACTGAAAAGGAAAAGACAAAGAGTGTGTGATTGAGTCCATCAATACGGACGAAGAAGCATTAACGTCATGCTATGTTTTCTTCCATTGCAGCATAATATGGAGAAAGACAGTTAAGAGAGTCAAGTTAAGGCATTGCATCATGAAGCTAATCACAACCAAAGAAAAGTTCAAGTTGAACGACTTCCAGCTAATTGCTAAATTTCTCTTGTGTCTTGATGAAAATCTCTTCGATGCTCTGCCACAGGCCCTATCTGAGCACCGATCTCCGTTTGGCAGTAAATGGCTCACCAGTGACAGCTGGCAGTGTTTTCCCTCGGGACCAAACATTTTAGCACTTCATAAATTTCTAACAAGGTTTCAAATTGCAGCAGTTTCAACCTTTTCTGAGGATCAGCGGGTTTCAGTCACAAAGCAGAAGGTACACACAGAAGACGACGTGTATTCATAAACACATGTGCGCCCACATGCTCAGATATAACACTCCAGTTGTTGGCACGCTTGATGAGCAAACACAGACAAGCAAACAAACGAAACCCGCGAACAAGCGGTCGTAATGGTGATAATCTTTACTGTGGCAATCTGAGGCATATGGTACCATTCATCAAGTGGCACGCTGAAGCAACCATCTGTTAAAATATCTTGTTTTGCCAGCGAGAAGCCTGGCGGAGCGTTTGTTCCGATATTAAAGAGTGTGAAAACATTCTGGCCTTTACGCAATAAGAATTTGCTCGCTCACTCTTTTGCAAACCAAAGCAATCATTGTTGATCTTCATTCCAAGACGGGTAAGGACTTTTTGCGACCTAACTCAAGTGATTCAACACATTCTGCACTAATCATCTGGCACTTGATGAATTCATGAGGGTATGTTGGTTAATAGACGAGCGTTCTGTAAGTGTGGCTTCTCGTAATGAAATAAAGAGCTGCCGATGTAGAAGAAATTTGAATTCCATGCGTGTCCACTACAAATGAATAAATCCCAATTAGGATATTCAGTTTGCAGAGAGTAAAGCATGTTTCGTCTACTTGGACACCAGCAGAAAGGATTGTCAAACAAGTCACTACTTAGAGAAAAAGTCTCATTAAATTATTGTTTCTTAGACAAAAATAAATACATTTAGGTACTTAATGCTTAATAGTATTCCAAATAAATAAACAGTAACACTTTAACAGTCCACTTTAGGCATTCACCTAACTTTCAATTATCATTCTACTAAGGCGGTGTTCACACTTTGTTTAGCGGCCTGGTTAGTGTCGCGGGCTACAAACGCAGCTAATGATGAGTAATGGTTTTTGTACTGTCGGACGTTTAAAATCAAACCGAGGCGTGGGTGCTTTCTTATTACTATATTTCTGAAGGAAGACTGTCTTTTGAAAAATGTCATTGTCATTTCATCCTGCATATAAGGCAACGTTTGTAAGCTCAGAGCTGCTTTGTCTACAGCCGTTACATGGGGAAACCTCTCGTTTTTCGTGCTTAAAGCACCTCCTGCTGGCAGAGAATGAATTAGCGTTTTTAATAAATCAGTCTGATTTACGCAGCGAACTACTACGAGTAATCTACTCTAGAAGGATTTAGCTGTTGTTATTGACTCTATTTGGATGTCTACCGAAAGTTAAGTTAGGGCCACAAAAGCATGCATGCGCAGGAACGCTTGTTTATGTTGTCATTGAAACCGTCTTTGAAATTCTAGAGGGCGAATTCCAAATGGCTTTTTTGCTCCCTTCGGGAAGGGGATGCCATTTGTAGGGACGTTCCATACGAAAGTGAGCAACTGATTCCCTTCGCGAAGGGCCCTTCCAGAAGTCTGTTAGCGAAGGGAACATGCGATGGTCACTTCACAGAAGTCATTTCAATTTATGATCATGTGATCTTCAGTTAGCAATGGATTTTAAAACAAAGTTGGGATTCAGTTGAGCTGGCATTGCGATGCTCCGCCCCGCAGCAGCAACCAGCTTGTGAAAAACACACTTAATCTATGGCGGCAAATCTATGCCATTAATAAGCGGGCACACCACTGATGCTGGCGAGAATGATTTCCGCGAGAGGAAAACAGATTTACATGCGAAGAAACGGGGCAAGTTTACGTAATAGTGTTTAGTAATAGTAAAAAATACACAGTGAGACAATATTTAAATAAAATAATAATAACGAGAATAAATATTTATGTGTAACAATGGTTGGAAGCGCTAATCCTGCACGCATGCACAGCCTTGTCTAGATAACGTTTGGTCCCTTGCTCCCTTCACCAAGAGAGTTCCAAAGGTTATAGGAGACAGAAATGCCCTACTCCCTTAAAAGAACTCTGCCCTTCAAAGGGAGTAAGGCATAGGGATGCTGGTGATGCTTACCAGTAACCATAGCGACAGTGACCAAACTAATTTCAAAGATGGCGACGTCCATAAACTGAATCACTTTCTGACACGACAATTTAGTCCAATTTAGCCGCGAGTTTTTTCTTCAGACCTTCATTAACCGACAGCAGCTTTTACTTTTGGGCAGAGAGCGAGCATTTGAATTGCGCGGCGCTCGCAGAACACAAAACCGACGAATACTTCCAGATAACACGTTACGGAAAACACACGATAACACTCACTACACGACAGACGTGCGTTTGTGCAGCAGAGCTGCTCTCTCTCACAGTGAATGACGTGATAGACAACTACAGTAGTTGTCCAGTCCTTTTCCGTTCACACAGCGCCTGTGTTCTCAGAATGCGGTCCGGAAAATTTACTGGTGTGAGTTCGGTACCAGAATGCGGTTGTCACACCCGTAAATAACCAAACTGTGTGAGAACGCAACCGCATTAAGGACTCAGAAACAGGATTGACAACCGAATTCTGCTGCTGTGTGAACGCAGCCTAAGAGTAAGCTACTACATGTCAACTAGCAGTTAGTAAAGTATAAGTAGACTGTCTGCTTAATATCTTCTAACAATTTATTTTGATGGCTCCACAACATACAACATACTGACTATTAAAAAATTTGCACTTATACTGTATGTCGACTTACTTTACTAACCTTAAACCTTCCCTAACAGATTACTCTGAGATTAAGCAGACGCAGTTCCAAATTAATGACAATTATTTGACATGTAGTTACCAGATAATACCAGAAAATCAAAGTCTGGTGGTGCAACTATATAACAGATATATATAAAAAAAAGGGAGGAAAAACCCTCATGACTGGTGAAAATCACTGAGTCAAATAATAGACTTTTTTTATTTTATTATATTTTATTTATTTATTTTTAATTTTAGTTTTTTAATTGACACTTCTAGGCTAATTTAGATTAGTAATGATATTTATAAATATTCACAATTCATTTTATTTATTTATTTTTAAATACAAACACAGCTGAGGACGGGCCCAAGCCCCAGAGCCACCCCAGTGGCTTCAGGAAAACGAAAATATCTATTTAAACCCTTAGCAGTCTGGTTTTTATGGCCAGACAAGACTCTCAATTCAAATAACACCACTCTAGCTTCAGACATTTGTTTTATTTGACCATATTTTTTTTTTCTCTCTTATAAGTCATTGATCCAAATGAACACCCCATTAGGTATATTACCTTAAAATGTTCCATTTATTTCAAAACAAATGAAACAATATGTTAATTCATGACATCCCTAATAAAAAAGTTATATATTTAAAATTTATTTATTTCATACTGAGTATAGTTCAAATCTATTTACTGACAGATAACTCAAGACCTACTGTTGTAACAAAAAATAAAAATCAACTTTATTTGGAGTATTACAATGCATGTTTCCTATTAATAAGCCTATAATGTGTGTTAATGTTACTTTTAATGAGGATTGTGTAATATTGCCCTTTAATAAATGCAAAATATTTAAAGTGCACCTAAATTATATTTATTTCTCACTAGGGAGCTCATGTTTGTTGGATGTATTTATTCTGGAAAAGTAGCTTTCTTAGGTTAGGTAAGGTTTGGAGATTTATTTTTCTTTAAAATTAAGCAGACAAAATTAAGTCCAAAAGCAGAATTCGCATCAAACCGTTCTTGAAAGGGTCCCACATTTGTACAAAAAAAACAGCACTTTAATACTCAGCAACCCGGAGGAAAAATTCATAATTGTCATAATTTTTCATGAAATGAACCATAAAGACGAAAAAGTGACACTGTTTAATAATGTATTGTGTGCATTCATAATTAACCAAGGTTTTTCTCTCTTTGGGTACAGCTTTGGAAGAAAAACCGCACTCTATTCAATATTAAACTGCTCCTCTCATCTGAAGGTCTGTACATCAAATACATCTACTCTTCCTTTTCTCTGGGCTAGGAGAGTGATTGGGATGGCAGCTGACTCTAATGCACTGGCCTTGCTTTGCCTGTAGGCCTTTAATGTCGTGTCACCTGAGGCGTGGGCTGCACCTGATGGAAAGTGGCTAACACCAAGCCAAGGTGACTTTAGTAGGGCATTTCAGAAACACACACACACTTTCATACATTTTTACACCCTCATAATATTAGCAGAGCAAATGTGCATACACAGAAGCATCCTCAAATTGAGATGCTCAAACATATGAATTAAATTAAGTTTCATGTTTCATTCAGCATTTCTTTCCTATAAAATAAGACAGCATCAAAAACTAATACTTCACATTAAAAAGAAAAAATGTACATGTTACATTCCACTCCGAAAATCATAAAAGAAATGCAGAACAATAAATATTAATATGACAAATACTTATAGTTAGTTTGTGCATTGGTGGTGGTGGTGATTTTACAATAGCTTTTAATAAATATTACCTTGTTTTGTCAGAAGATCCCAATAACTAAGTATATTGAATCATTGAATTATTCACTCAACTAAATAACTGATTTTAGCAAGGCTGTGTTGACATAAAAAAATACATCAAAGTATTTATTTATTTGCTTTGTTTGTTTTTTTTTTGCATTATAGCAATCAGAACACTTGTGTGGAGGATTTCCTTAATTGCAGTTTTGGGAAATTGGCTCGGTGTTAGATTCGTTCGGTGCTTCATAAGCATATTGTTACAGGGACAAAGGTAGAAATGGGAATCGAAGATGTGCCATACTGACAGCATGCTAAAGATTGCTGGCTTTGAGAGCACCAGGAGATGAGCTTTATGCCAGAGGCAAAGACTGCCAGTCAGAGTCTAGAGGCCTCAAAGAGAATACCCACTCCTTGTTTAAACCCTAAAATTCACTGAAGTTGTCAAATCTACTAAAATTTGTGAATGGAAATGTCCACACTCACAGTTTTACTTCAGCCTCCAGGCCAGTAATATTTCAATTTAAAGTAATGTTTATGTAATGTTAATAGTTTTTAGAAATCACTAAGCTAAAAATTGCTACGGAGACTGTACAAGTTCATGAATTAGGGAAAATCATATGCAATCACATAAATGTTTCTAACAATATCATCTCTTTTTTTTTATCAAAGTTTAGTATGTGTTACAAAATAAATACAGAATCATCAATCAGGTCACAATCACACACTGTCAGCTTTTTTTGATTTTATTATTACAAATCAAGCACAAACTATGCAAAGAGCAGCAGTCCTTCCGACACACTCAATTTGCTCATTCAGTTTCGTTTACTCCTTCAGCTAGGCTATATTAGTGGCGTATTGTAGGGAATAGGGAATGAGTACATTGAACCTGTCAACAAAATGCAAAATTCACATAATCTTCCTAATATTTCAATTTTGGTGGTGTAATTTGAGGAACACTCATCATACATATGTAGCATTGGAAAATCTGATTCATTCTAAATGGACCTTTCTCATAACATTCAAAAAGTCTGGTTTGTTCTAATGAGCCCTTGGTCTATAGAGTTCAAAAGTCTGATTCATTCCAGGGAACAGATGCTTATAATTCTCATTATTTGTCATAAGAAGCATTAGAAAGTCATTGGTGAATCAGTACATCCTGGGGCACGTCCTGGTTTTGCTGAGTTACAGTAGATTTTTATCCAAAAATGTAATCTTTATCCATATCTCTACACCTAAACCTACCCTTACCCATGCGTAATCAGTACATAAACTGATGAACAAGCACCAAACACCGATCGCAAGACTAAACTTCACAAATACTGTAAACTCGTTCTTCAAATCTGATCCCAGTATTGTTCCAGGGTCAACAATCCTAGGGGATCCTAGATGACCACAGTTGTTTCTGGGTTAAACTGGGTATCTGAAATGATACTGCCTTGTCGATGGAGCAAACACATTTAGCTACTTCTTAGAACTAACAACAACAACAAAGAGCTATTCTATAGTTCAACTACTTTAAATTATGAATAGCTTTGCTTGGCAAACACTGCATTAGCTATCATTAGCTTGATATTAATCATGCATTATGTGGTAGTTCCTAAAAAGCTACTGGCAAACTTGAGATGCAATATAATTTGCTAAAGCATAAAAAATCCATAAGATGGAAAGAAAAGAACAATTATACATTCATTTAAAGAACATAAGAGGCAGAACACTAGTCACTGACTCAAATTTAGGGTGACTGGTCAATCACACACAACAGCATTTATCATCTTCAACTGTCTAATCAGCCATACCAAACCGTTTTCGGCACCACTGATGCATTTGATCTGAGCAAAGGTGCGATCAATGCTGATGAGGCAAACACTAACACCACAAATAAACGAACAAGTCAATACCTGTCGAGTACCATTTGAATGTGCCAGGATAAGAAAGTTTGGATTATTCACCTATAGAAATATTAAAATTTTAGCACACACTACAAGACAATAGACTTTCACCCATTGTCAATGTGAAGACTCCCGGTTTGATGTTGTCAGCGGTCTTTTACGCAACTCTAATTATAAGACCTGAGCCTGTTTAATGTCTACAGTCCAGCGACCACACAACATGCATGCTTCACAGATAGTCGTAGTTTCCGTCTGAGCCGATGTCGAACTGCTGGTTTTGCCAGGTCTGTGTGTCCTGTCAGTGCTGAGCAGGATCATGGGATATCTGCTTCATAATGACAGGATCTGTCAGGGGCCTGGGGTAATTAAGGCTGCACTCAGCACACTGCCTGGGGCGCTTTGGGTTTTTGGGGCAGAGGGGGGAGATGGGACGAGACAAGGTGCCGAAGGGAGCGGCTGGGGACGGGCAACGAGGACCCAGGACAAGGTAGGGGCGAGCAGGACAGGGTTTTTGCCACTGTGAGTATGCACTTCTCTCCTACAACCCCCACAGGCTTTAGCACTCGCAGCACTTGCCAAATGACTGTCTCCCAATTTGCTTTCATGAATATTAAGCAGGACATGACAGACGAGAAAAGGCCTGCCGTCTGCTCGCCTGTGATATGTGCAGACAGATCGGCTCTCTGATGTCGGCGAAGGGTAAAGCGCGCCGAGTGTGGCCCTGCGGTGCGCCTCTGATTCCCGTTGTCATGTTTTAAACGAGCGAACGTGAGCGGCTCGTTAAGAGCCGACTTGGCACCAGGCTGAGATCGGAAAACGAAAGCGCTGTTGACTTTAATGTCTGAATTTGCCCAGCTGATGGCACGAACAAGGCTGTTAGTCGGGCAATTTCAATTTAAGCACTTCCATATTCAAAAACCACTAAATCTATTAAGGCAAGTCACTTAGCAAGACAATATTTATCAACGATAGTGTTAGGTAGGATCTTTGGAGCTGCAACTAAAAGCTACTGCCTGGCATCACTTAATTCCATAAGTAATTAACAGTTATCAAATTCATTTAACCCTAAACACTATAAAACACGCCCAATCCATTTCTAGCCATTCTTAGTAATAAGCACAAACGCTTTAATACCTTTGAATTCATTCTAATAAGATTTATTCAGAGCAGCATGTTCCTGGATCAACATCTTTGTTGACCCTGGGACAACATTGTGATTAAACCGATCAGATTTGAAATACAAATTTATAGTTTTTGTGAGGTTTAGGCTTACATTTGGTGTTTGGTGCTTGTACATCAGTGTCAGTCATCTTTCATGTCCTCTGATTTTAGGGATTGCATGGGTGAGGTCAGATTAAAGTATGGTCAAGAATAAAGATTCAAATGCTGTTCCAGGGTCAACAAAACATGTTTGAACTAGGCACACTTCTAACTAATCAAAATCAGGACGTGCAGGACTGCATATCAAGACACTAAAACAATTAGCTACAGCCACATTTCAAAACTTGTTTCAAGATTCAACTGCTTGTGTTGAAGTTGAAAACCGAGAAGTATTGACTCTTCCTGTATTGACAACTTCACAGTGTTTGCATACTTTATAACAGATCAGATGTGATACTTGACATCCAAAACCACAGATGTTCTCATTTACCGACAGTTGTCATTCAATATGTACTGCACCTGTGGTCGCCGTGATCCTGGATCAACATTAATGTCCAAAAATATAGACTTATCCCAATCCCTACCCCTAAACCTTCTCAAAATGTATTCCTAAAAATCAGTGGGAAATGATAGCTGATTAACAAGGGTGTAGAAGCACCTAACCCTTATCTTGAGCCTAAAACAGAAAAAATTTCTCCCTCAGATCTGATTGGTTGATTGGAATGCAGGAACATCTTGTACTTGGTGAAATCACGCTCACCCTGCAGCTGTATATCCACACAATAACATAGCATTGCAATATTACATCAGACGTTTTTACTGTTATTAAATTTTGGTGATGACAGCACAGTCACCCAGGTTCTTCTTTCTCATCTGAGCATGCTGCGTATCTCCTTGTACAGGAATGCAATGTCATTTATAGTTGGACAATTGCAATTTTCTTTTGGCCATCAAACCTCTAGGAGCAACACAGAACATAGCAACACAGCTGCTTTAATGAGCCGAAGACATCCCACGTTACACCTCTCTTCAATTGCATCGAGTTCAATGCGCTGATGCTTACAGAACCTCACGGTACCATCAAATCATCTCCGAACCCTATTTATATTATTTTTGTGATTTTACTATTTCTTATTTCTGCCTGTGAGAAAATTTGCATCAGTGCTTCGCATGTTATTGCCTGCTTAGGATGAATTGCTTTTTGTTGCATTTGTCATTTATAAGTCAGCGGATAAAAGTGCCTGCTAAATGAATACATTGAATGTTGATATAAATCTGTGCATTAGGCGTAATGCTGTAAATCCAGCCTAAAGAGGGGTTTACATTAAAGTCGGCATGTTTTCTAAAGGTGTGTTATAGATCGTATTGAGAACAATTCATTTGTGCATATGATTTCTTTGTTTTTTCATTTGACCATGTAATGTTTTAATCAGAATTACAGACTTTTTTGTTGTTATTCTTCAGATCATCAGTTAGACATGAATGTACATCACAGTACAATTATGATAAAGATTTGTCGCTATTTCTATTACAACACGACTTGGATTAGCAGCAATATCTATGTGCTAATTTCAACGTCTACACACATTTAAGCAAAGTTGTTTTTGAACACTCCCACATCATCCTTTTAACTGCTTAACAACAATCTATTACTGTGGTGTAACTGTGGTGAAACAGTCAGAAGTATGGAATTCTTGGTAAGCTGCAAAGAGGATCAGGACATATGTTGTTAGAGTATAAATTATAAATCCAACTCATTCTTACAAGAACACAATTATTTTATAAATTTGCAAAAGTCGAAATGCATAATATTTATAATAAATAAGCGTGTGCAGTGCCTACACCTCTAAACCCAACTGTTAGAGGGGCATAAGCAGAACGTAAATGAAAATGTCAATTAAAAATGAATAAATAAGATTGCATATATGTTTATGAACTATTTGACAAAATGTAAAAGTCATAAATTGTCATTAGG
>JAUMHQ010000074.1:2732367-2749353 GCA_032361165.1 Enteromius paludinosus
CCTACATCTTGGATGCCCTGGGGGTAAGCAAATAAACATCTAATTTTCATTTTTGGGTGAACTATCCCTTTAATACATAAATCAATACATTGTAGTTATTGTAATCTAATACATGCCCAAACCATTACATTTACAGAAATTGACTAAAGCAACGGCATTATATATATATATATATATATATATATAGTATTGTCATGGTATCAAGAGTAGTACTATATTACTGTCTGTACCAGTGATTCATTGAATTATCTAAATGGTATAGTTGTCTTCTGTCCGGTTAGCGTTAGCTGCTTAGCTTGATTTTCAGCTCTGTTTGCTTGTTTAAGTAAAGTCTTATGAAAATGTGTCCAATCAATAAAATCCTACTTTTAATCTTGGCTCTTCCTAAATAAGAGTCTGTTATTGAACAGCGGCAGAGGGAATAATAATCAGGGGATACAAAAGCTCTTCAGTGGGAAGTCAAAACTCCTCTGTCAACCTACAGAGAAGCCTCTATCTAACGGCTCAAAGGAACGTCTATGAGACCGGTGTCCAGAGAGCAAGTCCTGCCTTGACGTTTCATAATGATGTAGAGCATCTTTACAAACAAGCATCCTGCCTTCATTAGAGCCAGAGAGTGGTTCAACAAGAAGCCTCATTGTGGTCAGCTCATCTCCGGATAGTGGCTTTTTTCCCTCCTTGGCACGTAAAACTGTTCTGGGTTCAGTCAAAGACTTCCTCTGTCTTGTCTTTCTCATGGTGCAGGTGTCTGTTTCAATAGCATCTGTACACATCCGTCTATTTGAGCTTGCAAAGGCTAATGCCCAGCTCGGCTAGCTGTGTGCACTTGAAGCACAACGATGCCAAACATCACAGTCCACATCTCAGTACACCTGGTCATTACTGAGGTCCAATGTAAGACAATATTTCATTATCTCTACGGATAATAAGCTATATAGTAAATAATGACACCTTTGTAAATAAATTTGCATCTTTACTGAAATGCTAATTTGCTGACAAAGAAGCATCTTAAGGCTAAAAGTAGCGTATAGCTCTGATTTCAGTCCAGAGTGTGCCAAAATTTCCTACATTTTTTGCTCTAAAAGGGTTTCAAAAAGCGCTTTAGCGCTAAAACTAGTTTCTAGATCTGTGAAATGTTAGGAGTAGTGAAGAGGTCACTATGGCCTAGTTACAACTATCCTAAAATGGCTGTTGCCAGCAATCTGCCTTGTGATATAAACATTTTAGAAATGCTTTTGAATTGGTATCCCTGCTGAAAAAACCCCAGCATATGATGGTTAGGTAGGTTCTGAAGCTGGGATGCTGGTTTAAGAAGGTCCTTTTGCTGGTTTATGCTGGTTTAAGCTGGTTTATGCTGGTTGGGGGCAGTCGTGGCCTAATGGATAGGGAGTTGGACTGGTAACTCTAAGGTCACGGGTTCGAGTCCTAAGTCTGGCAGGGATTGTGGGTGGGGGGAGTGGATAACCTGAGCCTTCTCCACCTTCGATACCACGACTGAGGTGAGAGTGCATATCTCCAAATTGTTTATGCGAAGCACAGACGTACAAACTTTATTTGAATAAGCCAAAATCTTCATATTTACATCTTTATATGGCAAAATAATATTGCACTGTACAATATTTCTATGAATTAGTCTCTGACAGAGACTATTAGCCAATCACTGTGTGCATAGTAATCATGCTGACATCATCTATCGGATAGCAAAGAGGTCAACCCCGCCCTTGCTCTTAGCTTAAGACCTCTCTTTATTGTCTCAGCAACTTTCTGAATAGGTTTTAAGAGGAAACTCCTAGCTAAGAACTTTTACTGCTATTTAGGAGAAATCTTAGTAGTGAGACTGATGCTTTGTGAAGACGGGCTCTGGATTCTAAACATGGGGCTGGCTGCATAAAAGGTTTAGAATAGTCTTAAAAGATTTCATCTAATTTTGATCTTTAAGACTGGTCAAAATGTAAAAAATGTGGTTACATAAAAACATAGATTAGTCTAAGCTGAATCCAAAATATAAGATTGATTAGCCATTGGGTAATTGCTAGTTGGTCAAGCTTGTTGTTAAGATGCTAGCTGCATCCCAAATCGCGTACTTGTGCGCTATTCTATGACGTTTCGTAGTATAAATAGTGCGAGTCGTGCGTTCACACTGAAAATTCCAAAGAGAAAAAGGGTACTTCAAACCAGGATGATGCACTCAAATATCTGAAAAAATGAAGTGTGCAATGTTAGACGCACTCAACGGTCCCAGCTTTCTCTTACGTAGCAGAAGGGGAGGGGCTAAGGTTGGATGAGCAATTCATTAGAAAATAGTGGACGAAACTCCGATATCGAAATGTAAGTCGATTTTTTTCTACAGTTTATGAGAATTTGTGTGGTTTATTTTAAAAAGTCACCATTATATCTACATAAGCTGCATCCCAAATAGTTTGGCTTTGTTTTACATCAAATGCCATCGACTGGGAATGGTTTTGAATTTCCGGTTAGGAAAAAAAATGTTAGTATTCCCTTTGGGATGATACTAAATACAACCGAGCGCACCATTTGGGACACAGCTACTGTCTTAACATCGAGGCTAAGTTTCTGCAACTGGTCCCTGACTCAAATTCAAGTAGGCCTATAGCATGTGAAAACTGCATGCAATACGTAGCGCTAAATGTTTCAAACTATTATTGTGCTACATTGTTTTCATATGCCTTATTAATTGGACGTTTAATATACTTAGTGTTCGGTTATCATCTTGTAAACAAAAATGAAGAAAATACATTTTTAATGTCTTTTATTGCAAAAACAGTCCAATGAAATAATTAGTCAATACAATTCTGTTTGGTTAACGTTAATTTTCAGTTAATTGGTCACACTTTAATTGTTAGGTCAAGCTTAGCACGTTGTGTAGCACACTACGATACAGCATGGTCTGCTGCATATTTCACATTGTGGCAAATGTAGTACGTAATCACTCTGCATAGTTTACATACCACCTACAGCAGAAAAGGTACAGTAGTAGAGTGTATTCTAGTCAATGTGTTGCAGCAACCATTAATGACTTAAAAGTGACTAATGTAATTAATTCATAGCAAGAGATCATAGTGGAAATGTTAACCCTGTAACATCAGCTTGCTTTGCAACGCAATTTTGCTACTGATGAAAATTGGCTTATATAGAGAAAACATCTTGTTTAGCTGCTGATTTCATCAGAGCCATGGTATAGCATGAATCAGTTTAGTAGTATTAGTATATTAAGAAATGAATGAGAAAAGATGATAAGCAACATAAGCATAAAAAGCATGTATCAATTGATGTTTAGTTAAAGGGCCTGAGCTAACATATATTAACAATGAAAAGGGTTTTTTCACAATTGAGCACAATTTCCCACACATTTATCAATAAATGAATAAAGAATAAATAAATAAATAACTTATTATTCTAATGCAAAGGAACATTACAGTCTTGTTACTATGATGCAGCAATGCCTAATAGAAATGTGAAAAATTCTAATTAACCTAAACCTAAAATGAAACCCGGTGCAAAAAATAGTTATATTGATACAATCACATTATCAATTTATTACAGACCTATTACAATTGTATTGTATATTTATATATAATTATAATTTTCTTTTTTTTTTTTTTTTTCTTTTTTTATATTTTAAGGTAATACAAGACCTGGCTTTTTTTTTTTCCTAAATGGATTTTTTCTTCTTCTTCTGTTTCAGTATCAGAGTGCTACATGCCCATCTGTAGGCAGCACTGTAGTGTTTTCTGAAAGGAAGGACACAGTGCTCCCCTCCTCAGCCCTCTTCTCTGCAGAGTGTTTCTCTTCCCATTTCAGGTTTTCACGTTTCAATTTTTTTATTTATTTTTTCTTCATGTGTGCTAGCAAGGTGACAGGAGACCGCTGCTCCACACAACCAGCCAGCCAGCCAACCAAGCAGACACAAATATATTCAGAGCATTTAGTACCCTGGATTAATCGAATTATAATTTAATCATCTGATCAAACAGCAATTAGCATAATCACTTGTGGGGAACAGCTGATAGAGGAGAGAGAGCAACACATAATAAACCTCAGGCAACTGCCGCTCTAATGAGACATTTAACTGCTAAAACACACATCAAAAAGCAACATCTTCATGCTTTCTGGAGCTGAGACAGCTGTTACGATCTGAAGGACAGTAATGTGTTTCAAATGCAACGATTTAACAGGGAAATCATGCTGAAAGGTGCATTCGATTATTAAAAAAAACGAATAATAATAATGTCTATCCATTGTGCAAGCTAAGAAAAAATTAAAAATTAAATAAAAGGTATAATAACAATATGCAAAAATAAATGGGAATGCATTAAAACGGTTATCAAATAAATCTACACAAACTATAGTAACTATTTTTGTCAGAAACTATTGTTACAATGCAATAAGGTTGATGTGGCTGCTGGCATAGCATATTTTCATTCTCTAAAGCCAAATACAACATTAATAATGTTGGAATGAAGAAGAACATGACAGATCCATGGCTGGGTCAAATGCATGCACACATCCTATATCAAATGCACATGTGCACACATACATAGTGCATACAATGAATAGCAGACATCTGGCAAAAGTGACAGTGCTCTGAAAGGGGGCAGCTAAAAATACCAACCACCAACTTGGTCTTACATCTTACAGTCTATGCCATGTTTAAAAATATATCACAATGTTGAGAAAGCAAGCTCTGGTCATTTGTCACCCTGTCACTTTCTCCCACCTAGGTCAGAGATACCTCAGCCTACATACCTCTCTCTGGGTCTCATTTTAAAAATAACAAGACAGGGCTGCAGAGAAAGCACATGAATAGAGAGATGCATACTGGAGATTAAAGCCTTATGATGCTATTTTACAGATATGCCACTGATGCCAGAGCGATTGATGGATATTAGGCAGATGCCATTTGTAAGGATTAAGGATTTAAAAAGAGGATTTTGTTGTTGTTGTTATTATTATTATTAATTAGAAAAATTTAAAAAAGGAATCAGCTATGTTTTGTTTACAAAGAGAGCAAAAAAGCAATATAAACCTTATATTTTATGATTTATATTGCATTTGTTAAATTTTTTTTTTTTTTATTAAAAATGCAATTAATAACTTTTGAATAAAAAAAATCTTTACGGACAGACTTTTTCTGCACTTGTATATCTTTTATAGGTTATGCACTTGCATTTTTTATCTACCTGTAAATGTAATAAATCCTTAATTAAATTCAAATAATAATAATAATAATAATAATAATTTGTATTTATTAGAATCAAACATAGTTTAAACCATATAAATTCCTCTATATCCGCATGAATAATGGAAAAAATTGAATAGTAAAAATAATTAAGCACAAAATTAATTTATAGTAAATTAAACAACAGTTCATGCCTAGTGAATAAAACTAACATCATAATGTGACAGGACTATTATTTCCCCGTGTTGTCCTCGAAATGACCTCTAAACATGTTTGTCCTCTGAAAAGCAGACTACGGCAGGATTTCTAATGTTGTCAATTTTAGCAATGCAGCTCACTTAAAAAAAAAAAAAATGTCCTATTGCATTTAGTGGTGGAATTGCACTGAAAATCAACAACACTTCAAATTACAATCCTTCATTCATCCCAAAAAAACGTCTACCGCCCTTAAGTAAACACATAAAAGCTGTGTAATCTAATATTATTCAAAGACAACCGGTGAAATCAGTGGCTAACATTAAAGTCAGTGGGTGGTTTGACTCATTCAAAGTCTCGTCTTGATGAAAATATCCTGTTTAACCACAGAAGCTGAAGCATCTGACGCATGAATTGCATTAGCAAACAACTGAACAAAATGAGCAAAAAAAAAAAAAAAACTGTGTATTTGGGAAGGGGGGGTGGGGGGTGTTAAGGACGCTAACTCAGAATCTTTAAATAGGTAGCAGAGGATTGCAGGGCACAGGTCTTACAGGACTGTCTAACAAACTTGAACAGATGGGCCTCTAATCAGCAAACTGCCTTAATTGCCCCCAATAGATTAACTCCCACCGAACACACAGTTCCACGCAGCCAAATTTACTCAAATCATTCCTTAGACTCTTAGAAATCCCAGTTAAACACAAAATGAAGTCTTTATTAGTTTGTAGAATGCTGTTAGTATAACAGTTACCGTCAGGACTGAATAATCCCTGATAACAACAGCATGTTTTAATACAGGATTTGTGTTTTTGTGGACGGATTATAATTTCGAGTAACAGATCGGAGGCGGTTTTCATTTACACTAAAAAAAAATCTAAACATTCCCATTCCTGCTGATAATCGGTTTAAAGCATTTCTTTGCACAGCATGGCTGTCATGCACACGCAAAGGTTATAGATCATCTTTTCATTTATTGCAGAAAAAAATAATATATTTTAGACAATGCTGCATTTTCTTTTTAATTTTGATGTGATATTTATCATTAAAAACATGCTTTTTTAATAAAATGCGTTCAAACCAATAAGACTCCTCTTCAATCTGTGCCCTTTTATTGTACGTCAGGGGTCACTCATTCACACAACAGCCTTATTTGATACGCGACTATGGCTCTAATAATAGAGGTTTCCATAGTGACAGGCCAAGCAGCATGTGATAAACCTTCCAGACTACAGGCTCGAATTTTCTCGAATACAGTTGCTTTCTGAGATGAGAAGGTGGCCACTTCTAACGGGAATGATGTTTATTCTTAGATCATGCTAAAAGGCGCAGAACCTGCAAATCTGACTTAGTTCAATTTGTAACTTTTCCACTGTGAATAAATTAGCATGCCAACGTTTCATTTCAAATGAAGAATTGCGTTTTGAAGGACTGCACGCTCATCAGATATGTGCTGATCGTATGAGAATACATGAACGGCACGAAAAAGAAAAAGCCAAAGCACATCCAGCGAGAGCTAGCGAGCGTCTCATTTCACTGTCTGCTCTGCTGGGCGATGGTGACTGATGACTTCTTACTGCTCTTTTATGAGTTTCAGCTGAGGCAGGGTGGCGCAATTTCAATTCAAAGTTATTACAAAATACATCTCAATATTTTTTATTTCATATTTGCCCCGAAGTGAGAAATGCCTCGGAGAGCTTCGCGTTTGGAGCGAGAGTAGGGGTGTATTTATCTCCCTCCTCTGAAGAGGAGGATTATTTCTGTTGTTTTCTGAGGGTGAGCTTTCGTAACATCCTCACCGCTTCAAAATGACTGCCATTCAAATCTTCACATTGAGGACTCGTGCCAGCGTTTGCCCAATAGCCATTTTACAAAATCCTCAAACCGTTTTTTTTTTTTGGTCGAAGCACGGGTCTCTGTTCCTTTCTTTGCCTCATGCACTAACCTCCCCTCGACAATGTCTGTCTGTCTGCAATTTTTTCGAAGAGATAAGTCTATTTTCCCGTCTCGCTTCATTCTGTTTTTCCCTCCATGGCTCCCTCCTTACGTACACACCCTTCCATGTTTGCACCTATTGACCATCTCTTCCATTCAGCCCTATCACACCCTTTATACACTGGTGCGAAGGTGCAGAGATAAAAACAGGAAGGAAAGATAGGAAAATCATGCTTAAGGCACAATTGGCCTTAAAAAAAATATTAAAGACGGCTTTAAATTTCTCGCTGCACACATATGCATCCACGCAGGCGCAGTCCCTTAAGTACACACACACACAGCTATTAAGGCGTTGTGTAGTATTTTTCAGCTACTGCCCTGCATTTGTCTTATGAATCTTTACGGAATCATTTTCACATACTTCATATTAAAAAAAAACTGCAATTTTGAAAGCATGGTCAGGAAGCTATTTAAAACAAACACATAATCTAAAAAAAAAAAAAAAAAAAAAAAAAAATAAAAAAAAAAAAAAAAAAAAAAAAAAAAAAGAGTTACTTAGAATATGATAGATTTTGTAAATACGGCTGTATGATTTGTGTTTTATCATATATAAAAGGAATACATGAAATCAATCAAATGGCTATTTTTTTCCAATGCCATCCACCCACTGTGAGGCTCAAGTGCACAACAGCTATGTGTTACAAAAATAACTGGATGTAATAACTTCATCTGACCTGCCCGTCTTGAATGTTTAAATATCCACAGCGTTAATTATCTGCCATCAAATGGTTGTGCTTATTTAATAAACCTAAAAAAAAAGCAATGCCTTAAAAACACCTAAAAAAATAAAGCCATTATAAACGAAACAAATTCTCGCCGTTCATAAATAAATTAAACTAAGTTGATTTAAAACAGTTATAAGGATGGGGGAGGGCGCAGCACACATAACCAATATTAAATACGTCAGTCATTGTGGTTAAAAAGGAAATAAATAAATAAAGAAGAAGATTAAATATAGGACGTGCAACATTATTGAAAACGAAAAGCGCATGGATGAGTAGCTTCTACAACACTCGGTGTGATAAACAAGAGGTCACATTCATTAACATCTCCCCATGCGTAAAACAACCGACAAGAAACCTGTGCAATACCTGCCGGAGGCCCCTGTGTGTGTGTGTGTGCACACGGGAATCATTATAGGGAGCTTTTCAGTACGCATTGCTTATATAGCGCTGGCATCATCACGGCCATAATGTGACAAATTTTTTTGATGATCTTATGTTTTATGATTAGAGGAGGGAAAGTCTCCCAGCCCAGGTGACCACCCGTGACACCGTTCAAAATCCTGAAATGAATTTGCATACAGTACAACCTTTCCAGAATGTCCTGATGAGGGTAAATGAAGTTTGAAATTACAGGAGAGAAGAAAAACAAATCGAGACTAACCATTCAGGATGCTCTGGAGAAAGAGAAATGCCAATATCCACATGCCCCGCTGCGTTCAATCCCCAAGCTAGATTTTCCTCTTTTCACTCCGCACACTTTGTCCACTGCTTTTCCCCGATCCCCCACTCAGAATGCCAACGGTAAGGTTAAAACAAAAGCCAGTCCAGATTGCCTGTGCCAGAGACTTGAGCGGATCTCCACCGTGCGTATTATGTGTGCCGCGCTTTTGCGCCCGGTCGTTGCGCATGAAGGATGTGCGGATGTTCAAGTGTGATTGTCTTGGTTAAAGCTCGGATGCTCTCCGGATGCTGCTGTGCTTCAGGGGGATGCTGGATGCAGGTGCGATGCTGATTCAGGAGCGTCTTTCAACAGAGCAGGTGGCGATGCGGAGGAGAAAGAAAACTTTCAAAGCAAAAGCAACGGTGCCGTTCAAGTGTGTCATTTAAACCGAGGGGAACCAAGTGTTTTTGAAAAAAAGGGAAGAAAGGGAACTAAACAGGGGAGAGTAAATCATAGATGTTTAATCAGAAATGGGAATGGAAAGAAAGTCCGGAGAAGCTGAAGCGGCAGGAACAAAGGTGAGATCCCAGAGTCAGACCATCTTCTTGAGCACCTCTCGCCGTCCAGCAGGCTGCAAGCAGGCGCATCTTCCTCCTGCGTGGCGCTTTAATCGCATTGGTTCGTGTGCTGCTAACCCTCTCTGCCTCAGAGCATTAGAGAATAACCCTCTCTCTCTCCCCTGCCTCCACAGCCCGGCTCGCTGCTCACTGCCTTAAAGGAGCCGAGTACACTCCTCTGATGGCTGAAGGATGAGGAGGACACACCTATTTCAGGTGCGCACTTAGTATGAAAGACCGGGAGCAGTCCAGCGCGCGAGAATCTCGCGAATCCTCGTTATTAGCTCGAGACTAATTATTTAGATTAGTTCGAATGAAACCCGAGTGCTTTTACCGCGGTGAAGTGCGTTTGAGGAGCATTCCGAGTCCACCGAATAAACTTTTATCAGATAAAAGCATTTGGAATGTACTGTCTTTCTCTTCTGGAAAACATCTATAACTTGCCTTTTTGTTTGGATGAGTGTACAAAGTTCTGTCCAATAAAATGCTATCAGAATGTACAATTTGCTAATGCTGCCGAACCCTGAGTCTGACGTCTTTGACAAGTGTGAATGTGTTCATAATTACTTACCTCAGTTCAGCGGGAAAAAACAACATGACATCACTCCCTTACTAAACATGACGTCTGAAATATCAAACCCTTTATAGTTGTGGAAATGCAGGGCCAAAGAAAAAATGTTGAATTTCTTGACTAAAAAAAATATTAATTAAAACATAATTTTAAGGGAAACAATGACCTGCTGACCGGAGCACCAGTATCTGCACAGTTGCTATCTAGAAAACTGATAAAAATACCTTGGTTGTAAAGCAATGCAAGTAGCCTACACATGTGCCCTAAAACAACACCTCACCTCTCTTCTGTTACAGAAGCACACCTGTAACAAATCTCTACGACAAGGATCTCTTATTTTCGTGAGATACCAATTCTCTAAAGTCAGCTGTTTGGAAAACATGTTCTTCTGGTGTGTGTTAAACCATTGTGTTGTTTTGAAATGACTGTGTTCTTGCAACACCATTGCAACAATGCCACCATTCAACTGGACCGAAGTGGCGTTTTCAGATCTTCCACAAGGTGATTCATCCAGATGAATAGAAAAATATGAGAAGTGTCGCATAAAGAGTAAAACACAAGAGAATAAAATACACACATTATACTTTTTTGAAACGCTTTATTTTGAAGAGACATTCCACTGAATATTTGTACCTCGTTCTCCTAACCCTCAAGTATGCTTCTAGTTGAAAAGTTGGAGAAAAAAATAAATAAATAATTTAAAAAAAAGATGCAAAGAACAAAGTTCTGGACTAGTCTCCCTGATATTCTCTGCTTGACTGAGCAGTCTTTTCAATATGTTCTATGGCTGAATGTCAAGAAGTGGATATATCCAAGTGCTGAACTTTTTCCTGTTTTCCTTTCACACCTGTCATTAACATTGTTAGAGTTTAAATAACCCTCCCCTGTAAGATAACTGGAGACTGTGTCAATAGCATAACAAAGACTTAAAAGCATAACTTAAAAGAACAGGTAGTCTGTATTTGCCAATCTCCACTCGACTCTATAAACACCCAGACAACTGCGTTGAAATGAATCCAACCCTAATCACCACCGACTGCTATTGTCATGTCATAAATCAGAGTACAATATAATATCCTTAGTATACATGAAAGTAACATTCAATCATGATACAAACAAAAATGAGGGCAACAAAGTGCAAATAGTGATAGATGCAAAATAGTAGGGTTTTCTATGCACTCCACGTGTAAGTAGTACAACCTGAATTACAGAAGTGTTGGGAGGTTTCTTAAATTGGAATAAAATGAAAACTAAAAGATGTTTAAATCACATGAGGCAATATTTTATTCATAGAACATAACAGATGTTAAAACTGAGTAATTTTACACTAAATGACAAGTCTCAAAAAAAGTTGGCACGGGCCAACAAAAAGGCTGAAAAAGCAAGACATTTTGAAAAGATTCAGCCGGGAGAACATCTAGCAGCTACTGTAATTAGGTTAATTGACATCAGGTCTGTAACATACTTAGCTATAAAAGGGATGTCTGAGATGCAGAGTCTCTCAGAAGCGCATAAAAAGATTGTGGAATACTTTAAAAACAACGTACTTTAATTTCAAATTCAAAGTGGAAAAGCGTTCTATATTCAGACGAGTCCAAATTTGGGATTGGAACTTAAAGCACCAAAACTCATAACCTCCATGCCCAGATGTCTTCAAACGGTTTTTAAAAAGGATATTTCTACTCCATGGCAAACATTGCTCCCATACCAACTATTTTGAGACATCTAACAGACGTCAAATTTGAAATTTTGTGCATAAAATGTCTCAATTTAAACATTTGTGATGGTATCTATGTTCTAGTGTGAATAAAATACTGGCTCATGCTATTTTAAGTTATTTTAGTTTATTTTATTAACATTTAAAGTAAAAAAATAAAAAAAAAGTACCAATATTTCTGAAATTCAGGTTGTAGCTCTATTTGCACTGTTAGATGCTACATGTTGTATGCATTTTTTAATCTATTATTTCTATTAATAAATCATGTAAACTAATCAATCATAGCAATACATTTTTAATTTGTGGCCATAGTATATATAGTACACTGCCCTCCAAAAGTTTGGAAACGCCCAAGAAAAATTTGATTTTGGACAATATTGGCATGAACACTATGTGTCACAAATCGGGAGCGCGAGGCGTAGGAGTTCACGTGCAAAAGTGATTTATTAAAGCTCAGGGTCAACATAGCAGTAGTCGATCGCCAGCAGATACAATGGTGGAGGCACAAGCAGAGACAGAGTCAATAAACAAAGCAAAGGGTCACAATACCGGTAATCAGAGTCCTTAGGGAGAGGCAGAGGGAAAGTCCAAACGAGAGTAGAGGTCGGCAACAATAAATCCAAACAGATAAACAGAATCCAGGAAAACACAAAACACACGAACTTGAAAACACGGATGGATACAAACAGAACTACAGTGCAATGGACCGTGAGGAGACAGACAAGCAGACTGGTATTTATACAGGCAATACTGATTGAATGATTTAACCTGACTAGCAACAGCTGTGGGGGAGAGGTGCATTCTGGGAAATGGAGTCCGGATGTGGAAACAGACACAAAAACACAGAGTTCTTAGAGAGCTGGAGTGCCATAAACAGTCATTAGCTGGCAGCTCCAGCTGGGCGTGACACTATGTTGCACTGTTAAGGGACAAAACAAACTATGAAAACATATTTTATAACATAAACACTTTATGCATAGAAAATACTTCAAACATTGACTTGATATATTACTCCAAACCTCCTGAAGGATTGCCCAAAGATGATTTACACTGGTTGTACACTTCTTACGGACATCACGGTCCAGTTCCCCCCATAGTAGCTCAACTTTGACGTGTATATATTGCCATTTTTATGTAATAAAACATTTGAATTATTATTGCTTCAATGATAATGTCAAGTTAGTTAAATGGACAGCATTTGCAGCTAAAAATTATAAGGATGTTGGTATCATCCAAAACCACACTTTGCTAGGGGTGTTTCCTAACTTTTGGAGGGCAGTGTATATATTTTCCTGCATGTGTGGGGCTCTATTAGCCTGGGCCTGCCCATACTTCCTGTGACGCTACATTCTATTTCGTGAGCAAAGTTAGTCTGGCAAAGCTGCTGTTTTAGAGCATTTCTGTTGACGACTGAGGCGGGTGTTACGCGATGACGCAGCTGATCTGCGACCGTAAATCATAACGGCTTTCAAACATGGCGTGTACAACTGTTCGACTCTGCTGTTGCAGCTGTTTTGAAAAATTTTCACGACAGGTTTTTTTGGAAAACAGAGCAGAAGTAATTCAAGTAAGACATTTTCCTACTGCTTAAATGAAGCTAGCTACAATTGGTTACGGTGGCTTCAGGTTCTGTCGCTACACATTCGTCATCGGAATGAGTGGTCTGATTGGTTGTAGATTCATCCAGTAGTATACAGAGGCATCTGATGGACGCAGGTTAAGCCCGCCTCTCAGAAGGCGGGTAGTAAGGCAGCTTGGCCAGACTAAGCTCCTGTGAGCTTTGAAGTCGCGGAAGCCAGGCTAGGGCTCATATGCAAAAATGCAATGGCTAACTGGAGAATAATGGGACCAGAAAACAGCTTGAACTCACGTCGGCCGGATCAAAAGCTAAATCGACTATCCTCACTCTCCACATCACTGCTTACTAAAAAATGGTATGAAATATAAATAAAAAAATTTACTTTGGCAACCAGTATGACATTGATCAGATATTACAATTATTTTTACTCTAAAACATTCTCATATTAAAATTATAAACATATTAATAATAATTATATTATGCGCTTATTTTTCACTTTTACTTAGAATTCACCAAATCATGATCCCTAGTCAGTCAAGCTTTCTTTTTCAGATTTTGTTTTAGTAAAAACAAACTAAATGTTTCCACCAAAATATAGTAGCCTGATTTGTGTTTCAGGTTTTAGTATTGAAAGCTACTTTCATACACATCACAATATTCCAGTCCTGTCATAATCAACCTTTTCAATGTACACATACACAAGTTGACAGTCGGTAAGTCAGTCCCGGTGAGAGCGGCCCCCTTGTTTTGACAACTCCGCTGAGGCCTAGTGTTCCCTTACAACCAAACACACATCGGTCTATCGGCAGCCAAATGTCAGCCCGCTGACTTCTAGACATCCTGCAGAGGATCAGGTTCCCCTTTCACTACGCTGCCCATTACAGGAATAGATCTGTCTAGAGCAACGCCATATGATCTCTTTTGTTACCTTAAACAATAGAGACGATAAAGACACGAGGCGCGTGTGGAGAACCAAATATAACAACATGTAAAGTTATCCACTGGAGGTATCATCACTAATGCACCATTTACAAATACATGCAAATACAGATTGCTCAGCACAGATATATGCGATGCCCATAAACGTAGTGCCAGAAAGGCTGGGTCTTCTTAGAGGTTTACCAGACCCCACACTAGATCAAAAGCATGACCATGACTAGTCATTAAACTCACTGATGACATGCACGAATACTGTACATACACACAAGAAGACGTTTTTTTAAAAGAAGTTTTTTCTGCTCACCAAGTCTGCATTTATTTGATCCAAAGTACAGCAAAAAAAATTTTACCATTAAAATTTTAATGCAATTTACTATAAAATCTAACTTATGTTACATATTAATATATATATACATTATTTATTCAACATTCATTTTGTTCCAAACTTCTAGTAATTTTATTCCTATGCAAGACATAAGTAATGTTGAAAGAATATTTCATTTATCACTTACCCTTAAAAAACTTTTACTAGCAAATTACAAAAGCTAAAATTTACTAATTGAAATGGTAAACAAATCCATTATGAATGTGAAACAGACATCTTTCAAGTAAGCTGTGTCAGAGGCCTGACATTAACCGTTGATGCATTACACAAATGCTACTATGGGATGATGTAACATCAGTTAACTTATTTCACAACACATTGACTGTGGTTATATCAGATATTTGCACAATTCAGCCCTGTACTACCTCATAAACGAACTGTCTCACTGACACTGTCTTGCACTCTTTGTTGCTTAAATAAAACGCACACATCATTTACACTGCAGAAAAGACTAGATTCTTTTGTCTCATTTCCAGACAAAATATCTAAAAATTCTCAAATCAAGAAGAATTTTCTAGACTAAAAACAATTACTGTCTTGTTTTCACTTGAAACAAGCAAAATAATGTTTTCTGTTTGAAATAAGAATATTTAGCTTTCCCCATTGGCAGATTATTTCGCTTGTTCTAAGTGAAGAGTTACTTACTTTTAGCTTGTTTTTTTTAAAAACAAGACAGTAATTTTTTCTTGTCTAGAAAATTCTTCTTGATTTCAGAATTTTTTGATATTTTGGCTGTAAACAAGACAAAAATCTAGTCTTAGAAAGTATTTTTTGTAGTGTAGAAGATTTACCTTTTCTACAAAAGTGTGTTTTCATGTTATTTTATGATCATATTTTGTGACAATATTAAGCATTTTCAGTGTAGTTTGTTAAATGATTGCCTCAGGAGGCAGTATTTTGTTTGTTTAAGAGTAATTGGCTTCACTGTATATAAAAAAAAACACGAGTAAAAGGTATGACATATATCAAATGATAATATTTTATTCAAAAAGTTTTGTTATTTAGTTATTTATTTATTTGTTTGTTCTTATGTTATTTAATTAATTTCGCAATGTTGCGTTTTTAGTGTCATGGCTAAAAGCCCCGTTCACACCAAGCACGATAACAATAAAGATATTTCTAAAAATCTTTCTCAATATTAAAGAATAGCAGCATCCACACCACAATACAACAATAAAGGCACAGAGAAACAATATCGTTGGAATCATTTTCAGAACGATACAGAACGCTAGATACCTTGACAACCAATCAGAATCAATCCTGCTATCACACGCTTAAGAATTTAAAGCTGCAGACGCACTTGAGCTTATAATGAACAGACAATATTGTTCGCTGGCGAGGATGCAAATATAGTTCCCTGTCAATACTTCACTCCTACTGCGTCTGCTAAGACGCTATGTTAATCCTAACTGAAGCCAATTCAATGACGCAGTGAAACTGCAACGGCCATTGGTCACTTGCAGTGGTTTAGATTAAACCAATCGGCAGGGTGCCGTGTTAGAGCGACCAATGGACATCACTCCCGCCAAAGCCCGCCAAATTGGGCGGGGCCAGCATGTTTATATGGTGGCACCTTCGCCGGCAAAGTTAGATTCTTCTCCTTCAGCGACGGAACCTTTGCTGGTCCTGATGGAAGCCTGTGCTGATCAGATCGCCTGCAGCTGGAGAAATCCCCTGCCTACGCCATATAGGTATTAGGCATCTGATAGCGCCTTCTAACATCCCCTGCCGGCCCCGGCGAGGAGGAAGTCTTCTAATAAGGTAAGACCTACATAAATCTTACAGCGAGTGAACTCATACATTACTCCTGGTCTCCCCACGCAGAATGTAATGCTCTCGCGAGGGCACGAGTTTCTCTTTCCACTCTCTTTGTATTCTGTAATACCTCGCTCGCTTTTTCATATCTCTAACAAAGTTCAGAGTATGAGAACACGGGCTTTGGGTGTGTCTTTGTCATACAGGAGTAAAAAAGCCCTTACGAGTGCTTTTCCTCCTCGACTGTCTGAGCAAAAATTAACAGTTGGTTTGAGGGCTCGACTGAGCATATCCTCTCCCTCCGTCTCACAACCTCATCGGGACCCTTGCACATTTTTTGCGTCTACACTCCCACACTATGCTCCACAGACGAGGAAAAAGATGCTTTCTATTACGAACTCAATGCTAAAATTACAGAGATCCCATCGAAAGACAACCTGCTCATGCTTGGAGATTTCCATGCACGGGTGGGCGCTGACTACAACTCCTGGCCACACTGCATTGGACACTTTGGCGTTTGCAAGCTTAATGAGAATGGACAGCGACTACTTGAGCTATGCTCTTACCACTACTTGTGCATCACCAACACCTTCTTCCCCACCAAGCCCCATCATAGAGTGTCTTGGAGACACCCCAGATCCAAACAC
>JAUMHQ010000074.1:2759166-2769359 GCA_032361165.1 Enteromius paludinosus
CACAAAACTGACGAGAGCGGCTCCGGTGGAAAACTGACGAGATCTAATAAAACGTTCAGATGACACGCAGCTCATTTGTCCTTCACTATAAGTTACCCAAAACACACATTAAAACACATGGTAACTGTATAAGGTGTGCAACTGGTCGAGTGTAAGCCTTTTCCCCCACCTTTCCCACTGGCCAGAGAGCTCTTAGTAGTTGTTGGTCGATGATCAGCGCTGTAGAGCCAACCTGGATGTCTGGAGTATCATTTTGCCATTTTTGACGACTCTGAAGTCCTGCGAGGTAGAATTTGAGGTAATGTCTCCAGAATTGATCTGCGAGGATCTGGCTGGGGCGCCATCGGCCATCTGACCAGCTCTGATTCAGGGTATACTGTCAGGGGGAGTGAAGCATCTGGCCGCCCCATTAGGGGACAATTTGGGGTAATAGGGTCAGGATCGGAAGCATCAGATGATGTATATCCCAGTGGTTTAGATTTCAAAATTCCTTCAATCTCCACCAGCACAGTTTGAAGGACCTCAAAGGTTACTGATTGAGTTCCTGGAGTTACCATCAGTGCATTTTTCAAAGAACAAACTTCTTCGCTCCCAACAGCCTCCAAAGTGTGGCGAGTTAGGTGGATGAAATGGAATTCGATTTGCTGTTTGGCCAGTTGTTTTTGCAGATCGGTGGCAAGAGCTGTAAAAGCTTTCCTGGACTCTCTCTCACCTCCTCTGAAGATCCCTGATCTGACAAGAGTTCATGGGGTTTTCCTCTTCTAGCCATGAACCGCCTGAGGGCCATAAGGAACGAGTCATTTTCTAGACTATGGAGGATGTCAGTGTATACTGCTCTGGTTGTGAGGCACTTAAAGATTATTCCCCATTTCTTCTCACTGCGTCGACCTGTTCTGACAGCATAGGGGCCAAAGCAGTCTACGCCAGTGGAGTGAAAGGCGGGCTTGAAACGCAGCCTGGAAGGGGGAAGGTCCGCCATTTTAGGTACCTCTGGTTTTTTTTCTCAATTTTTGACACTGCACACTCTCTCGCTGTGAACGCTTGATGGCCTCTCTTCCAGGGAGAACCCAGTATTTACGGCGGAGCTCAGCAAACACTCTCTCTGGACCTGGATGACTAAGTTTAGAATCCTAACTTTGGATTATAAGTTCTGTGATGGAGTGCCTTGGGTCCAGTACGATAGGATGCATGTTGTCTAGTTCCAGGTAGGAACTATGCCTTAAATGTCCGCCCACTCTGATTAATTTGGATTCTTCATCAAGTTCCGGGTCCAGTGCTTTTAGTCGTCTGCTGCACGCAAGTGGTTTACCGGCTCTCAGTTGATATAACTCTGATGGGAAGCATTCCTGCTGTGCTTGCTGCAAAATGCTAATCTCAGCACTTCTGTAGTCAGTGGCTGTTGGTTGACCTTCAGCCACCCCTTGAAGAGCCGTAGACTCGATTAACTGCTCAAGAGTCTTGAACTGACTGAAGTCAGAGGAAGTAAAGCAGACAAGATAGAGGTACCAACCTTACGAAGCTCGCTATCATCTGGTTGCTCTGGAATGGGGCATTCAGGCCACAGATTGGGTGGATTTTTAGGAAGAGTGGTGCTTGGCACCAGCGGCTTTCTGGGTTGAGTTCACAGAGTTTCCGTCCCCGAGTGATGTCATTGGCTGGGTTACTTGCGGAGGGTACATATTGCCACCTGTGTTTCTCTGTGAGATCCTGGATCTCTGCGACCCGGGTCCCAACAAATACTTTGAACCTGCATGAGTCGGATTTTAACCATGTCAGTACAGTGGTGGAGTCAGTCCACAAAACTGTTTGGCGTATGGGTAGGTTCAACTCAGTTTGGAGTACTTTGGCAAGTTGGGCTCCAGTCAGTGCAGCACATAATTCCAGATGGGGAATAGATTGTTGTTTTTTAGGGTGCTACACGAGATCTGGCTGTTAGGAAAGCCACCTCTGTTTGGCCATGTTGGTACTCTGTTCAAGAAATGCTACAGAGCCATAAGCACGTTCTGAGGCATCATAGAAAACATGTGTGTCTCTTAGGCTTGTTGTTGTGTCTTTGATAGGGCTACAGTAGCACAGAGGAAGATGTTTTGCAGGGCTAGTAGCTTCTTCCCACTCAGTCCAGGTTGATAAGAGATCTGCAGGTAAGTGAAGATCATCCCAATCCTGTTTTTTATCCCACAGGTGTTGTACAAGGATCTTGGCATGCGTTGTATAAGGGATGAGATAACCCAACGGGTCGTACTGACTGGCCAGAACCCTATATATATTGCGCATGGTGGTCTCACCACTGTCCTTGGCACGGTATTTGTAGGAGATTGTGTCAAACTGATGGTTCCAGAGGAGTCCCAATATCGATTCTTGGGTGTCCATTTGGCCTTGTGAAATCCAGAGTTCTGCACTGTCTGATATGGAATCTTGGGACAGGTGATGTATTGTTGCAGGGGCATTGCTGGACCACTGCCTCAACTCGAACCCTCCGTCTGCCAGCAGGTTTTTGATTCTGTCAATGAAACATTTTGCTTCTTCTACTGAAGTGAAACTTTGTAGGCAGTTATCTACGTAAAAAGATTTCAGCACAGAATTGTGGACATCATCTCCAGGCTGGCTATGGTCATAAATGTGTTTCTGAGGTGCAAAAACAGCACAGCAGGGGCTGGAGGTAGTGCCGAAAGGGAGAACCTGCCACTCATACACACTAGGTAATTCCGGTGCATTTAGATCACTCCACATGAAGCGCAAGAGTGGTTTGTCCTCTGGAAGCAGTCTGATTTGGTGGAACATCCCCTTGATATCGCTGATGACTGCCACCGAATCTTCCCTGAAGCGGAGTAGCACAGCAAGTAGGGAGGGGCCCAACACTGGTCCTCGGAGTAGAAGCGTTATGATGCACCATATGGTGTGGGATGTACAAGGAGCAGGACGTGTTTGTCTTAGAGTCTTGTGGTAACTTTTTAACGTATCCTGCTTGTTCCAGTGTTGCAATTTCTGAAGTATAAGCGACTGCTTGCTGTGGATTTTTGACCAGTCTTCTTTCAGTAGCCCTCAGCTGAGATAAGACGTCCTCTTTTGGTGCTTTAAGCTCAGGCATATTTTTGACACACAAGAGGGGTGTTACATATCGCCTTACACCATCCACTTCAACCCTTATTGTCCTTCTATCCAGAAGTTCCACTGCTTCCTGATCCTGTTTAGATCTAATGCACATCTTTTTATTCCGCCAGGGAGGTACGTCCATCTGCCATAATTTCTCTACTTGCTTGAAGAGATCGGATTCTAGGAATGTGACTGAAATGAAGAGGCAGTGTTGTTCAGTCATATCTCTCCATACGTGTTGGATAGGACCCTGCAATGTCCAGCCAAGACGTGTCTTTATGGCAGCTGGTCCTAACCTGACTGGTTCTACAGAAGCGATCAGATGAAGGTAATCCGATCCAATGAGCAACACAGGGCAGACCGCTTCAAAGTCATGCAGTGGAAGTCCTTTAAGGTGCTAATATCTCTCCCTCAGAATCTTCACAGGGTGTGAATGTTCTCCCAAGCTTAGCTGTTGAGCAGTGAAAGCACCTTTGATATGATATCTTTTAGTTGGCTGAGCGATGGGTGAAATGACAAATGAGACTGCTGCTTCTCTCACAACTTGTAACTCCTGCCTAATCGTTCAGAGGGGAAGGTCTTCTGACTGACCTTTTAAGGCCCAACTGCTGAGCTGCACTGTGAAGGATAGTTCTCTCTGATCCATCGTCTTGGATTGCATACGCATTTATTCTCCTCTTGCCATTTTTGAGAATCACTTTGCTAATTTTAAGCAGAACTTTCGTGCTGGTTGGCGGTTTATGAATCTGGAGAATCTCATTCATGGTATTGAACAGACAGCTGCTGGTATCTGCAGTTTCATCTTGGACAAGCTTTGGATTCTCTGGCTTCCCAGCACTGATGTCATGCAGAGCAATGAGGTGTCGGCTATTGCATTGTCTGCAATTCATTTTCAGATTACATTCTGCGGACTTATGAGTTCTACCACAGCGCCAGCATCTATTGTTATCTTTGACCCAACTTCGTTTTTGGTCTTTAGTTAGCAGTTTGAAATTGCTGCAGTTGTCATAGTACAGGCAGCAGGGTCTCAGAGAACTCCTGGATGTTGGAACAGGTGGTATAGACTCAGAAATCGCCTTTTCAGTACCCAGAAGGATGGTAGTGCTTTTAATGGCTGACTTAGAGTCTCTGTGAGTCTCTCTTACTCGTGTTGAGGGCACTTTGCGCTGGTTGCTTACGAACCTTGGAGTGTCCTCTTGAACCTCAATCTCAAACTCCAGCCATTCTGGAAGATCTAGAAGGGTAGGTATCGGTACACGATATGGATGTGCAAACCTGCAAAATCCAGCTCTGAGGTCGTGGGGAAGCTTTCCAAGCAGCCGAGACAAATGAGAACCACACTGTAACTCAAAAGAGCCATTCCTGCCTAATTGCTCCAACATGCCTACCAAGACAAAAAGCCTTCTGATCTTCACTAGCTATGCTTGGGCCATCCATTAGCTCTGCAATCATCTGCAGCGCTAACAGATGTGGCTGACCATACTGTTAGTCTAGAGCAGCCATTGTCCTTGTGTAAGGATGTTGTGAATGGCAGTATGAGTCAGTAATTAGTAAAGCCTCCTCCAACATCAGATGGTCCATCAGTATCTGGAATTTGAATTTTTCTGTTGCATTAGCTGGGAGAACATTCTCCGTGGCAATTTTTAGCAGTGAAAACTCTCTTGGATTGGAATGTATGAAGTCAGGTATCCTAGGAGTTGGGCCTCGATACATTAGTTCTCATTCAGGTGATGGTGATGGAGTAAGAGATTTGCGTAGGTTTTGTGGATTCCTAGGAGGATCTTGGGTGTCCCTGCGTGGAGAATAGGAAGGTTCTTGTTCGTGGGTATAGTACTCGTATGCTCTCTGACCCCTTTTGTGGAATAAAATAGTTGGAGGAGCTCTGTATAGCTGGAGTGGCAGATGCTGGAGTTAGACTAGGTGGGGGACTTCGTAACTTGTCCTCAGTTTGATGCTCCATTTGTATTCTGTGGCGTTGAGCTGGTACAGATATAAAGCTCATTTCGTCAGCACATGCCCGTGGCTGAATGCGTGGTGCAGGTATAGGATGACTGGAGCTAAGGTGCCTAGGAAAGGGAACAGGAGAAGGGGGCTGTTGCTGCTCGACCTGCATTTGTAGCTGCTTCATCTGTTGCTTAAGCTGAGAAAGCTCCTTTGCATATTGGTCTTTTGCATTCTGGAATGAGTCTCTTTCTCGCTGTATCATTTGCAGGGCTATGCGAAGATCCTTATTCTCTTTCCTTATAAAGTCTGATGCAGATTCATCCTCATCGTCAGACAACTGTAGCGGACCGTCAGCTGCATAACCTGGTAGCAGTGGAGAAAAGCCTGTTGCGCCTTCCTCTGCTTCATCGCCTTCTGCGAGTCTGGCTGAATGAATGAGTGGTGACATGGGTTGGTTAACGGGCTTAGAGAGGGTGAATCCAGTGAGATCATACTCATCATAACGTGCGAGAAGGACTGTCCTCCTCCTGATGCGCACAGTTGTATAATCCTCTACATTTTGTGACATCTTCTAATTCTTTGGTAAGTCCAGATTCCGGCTCGAAGGACCATGAAAAAATGGTTGGCTTTAGTTGATCTTCACCATATGAAACTGTTTGCTGACTCAGGGGTACTGACCCACCAAAGACTGTCTGATTAGAGACAAAATTGAAGTGCGCTTGTTTAATGAGAGCAACCAATTTATTGTCACCAATAGTGTTGGGTTGATAGACGATGCCATCGTCCATCGCCAATGGCCGATAGACATCACAATGCTGAGCCGGCATTGCGATCCTCCGCCCCGCTGCAGCAACCAGCTCGCGAAAAACACACTTAATATATGGCGGCAAGTTTATGCCATTAATAAGCGAGCGCACCACTGAAGCGCGGTAAATCCTTTCCGCGAGAGGAAAACAGATGTACATGCGAAGAAACGGGGCCCGCAAGCTAATTTCAAACCCTTGCGCGCGCATGATATGTAATTCGATCCGTGCGCAATTCAAGCACTCGCACTCGATCATTTCTGCGCTCGATCTTCTCTCGCGTGCTCGTGCGGACAGTTATTTTTGTCAGTCGTGGGGCGGGGCTTGGTTCTTAGTTACAACTAAACAACAAACCCCCCCAACAGCCGCCGTCTACGTCGACGATACCATTGTCCATCGCAATGTTTCACATTAGACATCGTACGATCCTAGTCACTACTCAACAGACTGTGGTCATGGCTGTGTTTTTTTTTTATTTTTACATTCACGCACAACACTTAGTCCAGAAGGTGATCTTTAAACAATCGAGCTATAAACAATGATGTCCAAGAAACTTTATACATCGCAATTCTGACATTATACTGTAACTCGTTATTCTGACTTTATAACTCGCAATTCCTAACTAGCAATTCTGACATTATATGTTATAATTCTGACTTCAACCTGCAAGTCTGACATTATACAGTAACTTGCAAGTCTGACTTTATATATTGCAATTCTGACTTTATAACTCGCAATTCTGACTTTATATCTCGTAATTCTTACTTTACACATCGCAATTCTGACATTATACTGTAACGCGCAATTCTGACTTTATAATTCGCAATTCCTAACTTGCAATTCTGACATTATATATTATAATTCTGACTTTAACCTGCAAGTCTGACATTATACAGTAACTTGCAAGTCTGACTTTGTATATTGCAATTCTGAAATTATACTGTAACTCATAATTCTGACTTTATAATTCGCAATTCCTAACACGCAATTCTGACATTATATATTGCAATTCTGACTTTAACTTGCAAGTCTGACTTTATATATTGCAATTCTGACTTTATAACTCGCAATTCTGACTTTATATCTCGTAATTCTTACTTTATACATCGCAATTCTGACATTATACTGTAACGCGCAATTCTGACTTTATATCTCGCAATTATGACTTTATACATCGCAATTCCTAACTCGCAATTCTGACATTATATATTATAATTCTGACTTTAGCCTGCAAGTCTGACATTATACAGTAACTTGCAAGTCTGACTTTATATATTGCAATTCTGAAATTATACTGTAACTCATAATTCTGACTTTATAATTCGCAATTCCTAACTCGCAATTCTGACATTATATATTGCAATTCTGACTTTAACTTGCTAGTCTGACTTTATATATTGCAATTCTGACTTTATATCTCGCAATTCTGACTTTATAATGTAACGCGCAATTCTGACTTTATAACTCGTAATACTGACTTTATACATTGCAATTCTGTCATTATACTGTAGCTCGCAATTCTGACTTTATAGCTCGTAATTCTTACTTTATACATCGCAATTCTGACATTATACTGTAACGCGCAATTCTGACTTCATATCTCGCAATTCTGAGTTTATACATCGCAATTCTGTCATTATACTGTAGCTCGCAATTCTGACTTTATAGCTCGTAATTCTTACTTTATACATCGCAATTCTGACATTATACTGTAACGCGCAATTCTGACTTTATATCTTGCAATTCTGACTTTATAGCTTGTAATTCTTACTTTATGCATCGAAATTCTGACATTATTCTGTAACTGAAAACTTCTGTGGCACTTACTTTTAATTTGTTTACATGGTGTTTAGGCAGAGGTTAATTAGAAATGGATTATTATTATAGAGGGCTGCATAATATTAGACTGAATAAATCATGTATTCAAACAATGGTGAAACAGACTCTATGAACTATTTTACAGAGAACAGAGACACAAAACTGAAACAATGTTGAATTTTTAATGAATAACTGGTTCTTCCTGGAATATAATACGCACACACACATGCAACTGGATTAATTACAAACTGCAGTCAGTTACTGATTCCAAATCACATGACAAAAGTTGCAGTTAGTAACATAATCCATGACATTACTCAAAAAAAAAGAAAAACTTACGGAAAACTAAAAAAAAATGTGTTTACCTTCATGTCATGTGATCATTAATGACCATTTACCAATATCAGAGAACTGTGAACATACTGGACTCATTTAATTTTAATACTGTATTCATTGTAAAATATGAGGGGTAAGTAAATTACTGTTGGTGAAAGATTTTCAGATGATAAAAGCTTCAGGAATGCCTGCATTACATGTGAAATAAAGAATAATGTAAATTGTTTGATTGACAAAAGCCTTTTTACACACACACACACAAAGTAATTGTGGGATCTAATTTCATTCTTAAATCGTATTTAAAAATAAAACTCTGGTTAGAAGACAAGGTATATATATGAATGGCTGTTGGCCATAATCTGAAGCAAAGTGACTAGACTTATAGTCTACAAAAATTGGCCCCTTGGTTTGAGACAGGAGTCTAATGTTGGTAACGGGTAAACTTGAGTTTAACCATATGAGTTGCTGCCGTAGGTAGCACTCAGGCTTCCAGCTTTCATAAATCAAATCAGTTAACACCTCTCAAGGACAGATGAGATTGGGTTTCTCAGCACTACTCAAGAAACATAATAGCTCAGCGCGTCTCTGCGTCTCACACCTCCGTTGCCTCTTATAGGACGGCGTGTCTCGTTAGTGAGAGGCTAATTAAACTAAAGAGAGCCCCCTGCTGCTGGCACGTTCTGTTAGCAATACGGGAGCGCTGGAAGAAGAGGCGGCCACATGTCCCGCTGAGAGGAGCAGATGGGAAGCACGGTAGGGAGGGGTGTATCCCGTGTCCACCGCTGAACAATGTCCAAAGCCTTTTGGAAATATTTGACTAGCCTCTTAATTGGATGCTATTTGTAGATGTCAGAAGCTCCAGAAAGTATTATTATTATTATTATTATTTTTGCTAGATGTTCTTAGACATAGGTAGATGAGCCATTCTATTGTGTGTGTGTGTATATATATGATTAATTAATTAATTAATTAATTAATTAATTAATTAAAAAAACTTTTAATGTGTAGAATGACAGGGTTTATTTTCTATAAATGCTTTTCACAAGACTGTGATGGTGCGTTTAACGGTCATAAATCCCTAAAAGTTTTTCATATTTGTATTTTTGAAAAAAATGTATTGATGTGTAATCAAGTGTTGTGTTTCAGATCATGGGAGGAGTTGAGCCCACCTTGTACCGGGGTTCAGTTTGGTACACCCCAGTTCTAGAAGAATGGTACTATCAAGTGGAAGTCTTGAAGCTTGAAGTTGGAGCCCAAAATTTAAACCTAGACTGCAAAGAGGTACATGACACAGCCCAGCTCAAAAACCATGTGCTTGTGCATTTATTATATATAACGCCAGATGAACTAGAAAATGTAGTTCATGCTTTTAGATAGTGATGGAGTTAAAACAAAGGCTAGTTGACCTTGTCAGGACAGTAAGCAGTCATGACTAGAATTGCTCCAAGCTGAGCTGAAATTGTACTTTTAAAGGCTGCCAGTGGAGTAATTGCAGCATTCAAAAAGATATACGGCAGAGAATATCACTACTAAGGATGCAGTGATCTTGTTCATGAAATCCTGAGGAGAGCAGATCAGGTTTTGCTTTTTGTTTGATGGAGGCCTTGACTGATCTTTTTCTTCCTTTGGTTGTTATGTTCAGTACAACTCAGATAAAGCCATTGTGGATAGTGGGACGACTTTACTGCGACTTCCTGGAAACGTGTTTAGCGCTGTGGTGGAGGCCATTATGCAAACATCACTGGTATGACCTTCCATTTCGGCAAACAACCTAGCCTCACATACGCAATTTTGTGCATATTTAAGGACCTCAGTCTTCAAAGGAACTCTTTAGTTACAAGTGATTGTGTCTCATGCTCTGCCAGATTGAGGATTTCTCAGAGGGATTTTTTGATGGCACCAAGCTAGCATGTTGGATGAGAGGTGAATCACCATGGAGGCTTTTTCCAAAAATCTCAATCTACCTCAGAGCGATGAACACCAGCCAGTCCTTTCGCATCACCATTCTTCCACAGGTTAGGACTAAAGTACAATTCAGGTTTTATGTGTACGCAAGTCGCATTTAGTGCATTTTGTCACTAGAATGATTTTTGATGTGATGTTACTAGGGATGCTCATTTCAGTTATTTCTCATAACCGACGCTCGTTCACCGATTATTAACCGGTTAACTGACAACATTATTTTAAATGAGAATTGAA
>JAUMHQ010000074.1:2858638-2888514 GCA_032361165.1 Enteromius paludinosus
CACAATCTAATCGCTAGAATAATTAGTTTCATTTCAAGTTTTACCAGTAGGTGCAGCAGGCCCCTACTGACCCATATATCCATTCAAATCGCGTGATAACATCCGAATCGGCTCATTAAATAAACTGCCTAATCAAATTATATATTTTTTTGTAAGTATTTATTTATTTACATTTTTTTTATTGCATACTGATTATTTAATTAAATGAATCAGTCACATATATAAGCTGCTCAGAACAGGGATTTGTGGTTAAGATAAAATAAAAAAATTATTAATTTAATTAATCACATATAAGTCGCTGTTCAGAACAGGGGTTTGTGGTTAAAAATGAAAGAAAAATTTTATTTTATTCTATCCTTTTTTATTGTGGCAGACTATAATAAGTATCTTTACAAGTCAGTTTTTTTGTGAAATTATACATTTTTAATTATTTTGAGCTATTTTTAGATAATTGAGCTATGAGTACAAAAGTGCAGTCTAAGTACATGATAAATTAATTAAATTCATCATGTTTATGTAATTACAGCCCTAATTATATCATAATTTACTGATTAATTAAAAATCAACTAATTGAATTATTTAGTCATATATACAACATATATATATTAGAAAAGCCCCCAGAAAAAAATCCTGATCAAAACATTTAATTGGTAATTAGGGGTGTGACGAGACACTTATCCCACGAGACGAGACACTGGCTTCATGAGATGAGACAAGAACCTTGTGACTTTTGGACTTTTACAAATAAATCCTCAATGATAAAATATATAGGGAAAAATATTATTTTATTCAACAAAAACATTCCAAAAAAATGTAGGTGCATTTTGTAATCAACTAATCCACGATTGAGTATACTTTGAAAGCTGTGTGGACGCAGCCCTGCGTGAGACGGAGGGGAACGCGGAAAGTGAAGTGTACCCGGGCCTTAAGTCTGCCTACACTGTACGTGATAAAGCGTCCATTGAAAACCATTTGGAATTTGAGTCAGCATAAACATCATACCACTATCGCAAGGATATCGCCAAGTTCTCGCGAGACCACACCCCCAGTGGTAATATATAGAGTTTTTCAAAAAAAAATATTTTTTTTGGTCAAAATAACTGATAATATTGAGATTAATTGGAGTGTAAAAATAATCTGGTGTATACATACAGTAACATCATGCAGTGAGTGAGAAGTGTAGTAAGTTTACACAGTAACACTCACATCACAGGGGTACACAAGAGACACATTTATGTGACACAGGTGCAAACAGAAAAGAGTCTTAGCTGACCACTTGTGATCGGATGACCAAAAAGAGTCTAAACAGGGCCATAGATATGACATATGAAGGTGGCAAAACCCATTATTACATAATAAAGGTTTATTATTGTGGATTTTAAGTGAAAACTGGAAGCATCTTTCAGAGAACATTTCTAGTCAGCACTTCCCTTGATCTTTCTTTGAAAAGTTTGTGTGTCTTGATACTTAAAGCAGAAGTGTCAGCGAATACAGTTTATTGCTTTGAAAATGATCTCTATAGTGGTCTGACGCACAAACACACACACACATAAACACATCACCTCCAGCAGGGAGGCTGGGAACAAGGTGAAAGTCTACTTTTGCAATGCTTTTGTCTTATTACACAGCAGGTTTACACTTAACACAAAGACCTTGTGATACACCGAAAGTAACGCAAGATACAAGGACTCCAAAATAGATTGTGATATCTAGGCAAGACTCTTTATGACATATATAACAAATCGTTTTGTTATCCAGTTGGTTGCACATGGCACACAATCAACCCGGCTTCGTGTTCCCTGATGAACAAAGGGGATGCTAAAATGAAAGTGATAAGATGCAGGGAAAGAGCAAGTGAAAGACAGAAAGAGAGAGATGATCATATCAGTAATCTGAATTTATTTTAGAGAGATGTTAAAATAGATGGATGACTCGTTCTTTTGCTTCACCGAATGCGTCATAGTATTGCTTACAGTCCTGTTCATCTTGTTCATTCTCAGAAGCAGATGTACTGTAGTTAGAGTTAGAGAACTAAGAGAAACTCAAAAAAAATGTTTGGGAGTAACAAAAACTAAAAGTGGCACTAGCAACTTTTAATGTTGTTCAGCCAAAGTGAAATATTTATTGGTTATATGCCCTTTATTATTTGTTTGTTTTTTAATATTACATATTTTAATAGTTTGGGGTCAGTACGGGTTTTTATTTATTTATTGCAAATTTATAGAAAATAGTAAAGAATTTTAATATTGTCATGAAATTTCAGTATCAATTTTGCAGTTATTTATTTGATTATTTTTTATTTTATTTTTGATACCTCTATTCATCAAGGACACGTTAAATTAATAAGAAGGATCAGTACTATAAGCATACCAAAATGACCAAAATATTTGAAATACAGTACATGCTGTTCTTTTGAGCTTTCTATTCATGAAAGATTTCTCAAATAAAAATATAATAAGAGCATAATACTTTTTCTCTGAAAAACAGAGAAATACCACCAAATCCAAACTTTTAGTGTAGCTTAAAATATAGCTATAGCTCCTTTTTCTTAACTTGTAGCATATTGTACATTTTCAGCAGCGTCACTTTAAGTTATAAATAAGACGTAACATGGAAAGCTACAGTTTCAATTATCTTCCCCGTCACTGAACTGATTTCACTCCCGCTGCATTCAGAAACAGAAGAAATATTGCAAAGCAGATGGAATTAAGACAGTGCCGCAGGTAAAGAATGGAACGGCAGTGATGATTAAGACAAACTCAGTACCAGGCTGTAGCAAACTCCTTCCTTGGCTGTAAATGTTGCAGTGTCCTGTGGCAGAGCTACTACGGCGATTTGAACTAGCAGGCGGAGGCACAGACTGTATCTTAATTTTCACCACCTGCTCTTTGTGCTGGATTTGGGGGGCCTGCTGCCAGTTCTATTAAACACTGCTCGAGGAGCTTTGGCCCAGGCGTCTGACCGAGATGCAATGGAATTGGGACGCAAAGCTCCATTTCCAGGCCAGCTCTTTCATTCGGACCTATGGAACAACAAAGGTTAACAGTCTGACCACAGTCTGGTCGAAAATAAGAGGGGTAATGGCCACCAAAACTCATCTGTAGAGTTCTGAGAGAATGATATTTATAGGGGTGGGAAAGAAGCATATATATGCTTGTGCTGCTGGTACTGAGGGAGCACTGGTGGGGAGATGAGGGACCAAATGTGCTGGTACTACCACGTTGAAAGCACACTAATGCTTCTTTCATTTGAAAGAGGCATTAGTGGGAATTTAAATGCTTTAAAAATAGCATTAATTATCAACACTTGTAGATACTGTGTTAATGACCACTAATTTATATTTTAAAAATTATTAACATATACTTCACTGCCAGATGTTTACTAAAAAAATAAAGTATTCACACATTAATTCTTGCTATTAACAAACCATAAATTATGACTTTTAATTACTTTTGCCTCATTAATCTCCTAATTTGCTGCTTATTAGTAGTTAGTTGTTAAATTTAGATATTGGTAGGATTAGGGATGTAGAATATGGTCATGCAGAGTTTGTGCTATAAAAGTACTAATACACAGCCAGTATGTTAATAATAGGCAACTAGTTAATACTGAGAATTGGTCCCTATACTAAAGTGTTGTCAAATGTTTTGTTATTTTGTTTTCCAGCTAGATCTAAGAATTTTCAAAAAAGAATATCTGAGCTCAAAATTAATTAATTTGCTTCTTTATATTAGAGTATTTGTTTCTTTTTGTTGTTGTTGTTTTTATCCTAAACTGATTATTTTCAAATGTATTTAAAATAATTTATTTTGTGCTTCTTTTTTTTATCCTAAAATGTTAATGTAAAAAAAAAACAAAAAAACACTGTATCTAAAATTTTTAGTATGGTCTTAGATTTTTTGGACCCCACTGAATATGAAAGTATGCCATTCAAAGACTTGAAAACATTTCCAGCTTGGTGAACGTTCTTATGATTTGTGTTAAGTTTATTATAAAGTGAATATTTAAGAATATTCATTGTTATCCAGCATGATGTGCGTATTATGAAAAGAGAATATATTTTGTGCTTCAATGGAAACAAAACTGACTTTTTACACAAACAATCTCAAATGATCAGTATAGTACATTTGCTTATCAATATTAATAACAATATAATAATATATTTTTGTTATTTACAAATATAATTTTTTTCTCTTGTTTTTTTTGTGTTTTGTTTTATTATTTAACAAATCTTGTGTCCCAGATTTTTAGTATGGTCTCAGATTTTTGGACCTCACTGAATATGAAAATATGCCATATAAAGTATGAAAACATTTCTAGCTTGGATTGAATGTTCTATTGATCTGTGTTCATTTTATTATGAAGTGAATATTTAAGAATATTGTTTTCCGGTATGTGAGTATATTATCCAAAGAAATTATGTGCTTCTGTGGAAACAAAACTGACATTTTACACAAGGAGCTTAAAGGATGAGTGTAATAAATCTGCTTATCAATATGAATTAAATTACATACATACATACATACAATACAAATATTTTTCCTAACAATGATTATTTTGTCAGTCAGATTTTTTGATCTTTTGAACATTTATATCTATTTGACTGTACTAATGATTTTTGTTGATTTTCATATAAAGTGAATATTTAAAAATATTTAACCTGGAAACATAAGTCTGACTTTAGCCTGCTTTTAGAGTAGTTCAGTCACCCAGTTGAATGAGTGCTCTCAGGCCTGTGTCAGTGTAATCTGGAGCATTCACGGGTCTCGCTAAATCCCTGTGGTCATTTGTGAGCCAGAGACTCTTTTACCTCCTCCAACCCATTCACCAGTAAATTGCAGGTCTGCTGAAAAGTCGAACAAACTAACTTTCTCGCCCCATATTCGGCTGCCTGCACCGATAGTTTTAAGTCCTTTCCCGTAGAACAGAACTGCCATTGTTAGCAGTCTGCTTGCTGTCACATTTGAGCGGAACAAAGATAACTGCACGTAGATTGATGAAAAATTAATCCACAGATGTAAGCTTTTCATGTGGGGAGTGGATGGACGAGCGAAGCAGATGGAGAGGTAGAATATTTGAAATGGGGAATACAATGGGGGAATGTGGGAGAGTGAGAATGAAAAAGAAAGAGAGCATACAAGAAAGAAAAGAGTGGGAGTAAGAGAAAATATTGGAGATGATTGTATCAAAGCGAGCGAGCGAGATAAATGATGACAGATTGAAAGAGGGGAGAAACAAAAAAATATATAGAGAGAGAGCGAGAGTCGGTCCCGCTCGGTGCCCATGGCATCCTGTGGCATATCTTATCCTGCTTTCCACTCAGACCTAGTTCCAGATGATAATGAGAGAGCGGGTCCTTTGCTGCTCGATCCCCGGCACCAGGGAGACGGAGGCAGGAGGTGCACAGCACACTGCCATTACCCCACTAATTGGGAGTCTAAATCATTTTGTCAGCTGTCAGTCAGAGCCAGGGATGAGGCAAAAAAACACCAGCGATGGCCAGCGCTGGGATACAGGCGACTCCCCTGCTGAGCCTGGTTAAGCACAGAGATTGTGCTGGTGTTATTCGACTGGGGAACAGGGCTTAAGAACACAGTTTGTTTTGGGTAGTTAAAGCATTTTGTTCCATTGCTAGAACAGTTAACCTTAAAATTTATAATATATACAGAAATCCAAACAGGTCATAAAACCACATCCCAGAAATATTGTTATCTCAATTAAACCTGTATGTACAACATGTAAAAGGCTAAAATGATCTGGTCGGTTTCACACATTACTGTACAGTTGATACATTGTTGTAGGTAGTTGCCAGGGCATTGTTTGTTAAATACGTATTTCTTGAACAGTTCATCTCTGTGTGTTTTTCAGGGAGATGATTGTTCCCAAACCTGCCCACGTGGACTATACGGTACTAACTGCACTTCCACCTGCTACTGCCACAACCAGGCAACCTGCTCACCAATCGATGGCTCCTGCATCTGTAAAGAAGGCATGGAATAATGTGCTCTGCTTCTTCTTTTCATGCTTATTCCCTCATTTTTTCTTACAGTAATGAATACAGAGAAAGCCGTAAGAGACTATAGGTTTATAACCAACCTAAAAACAGGATTATAGCTTGACCTGTACAAATAAATCAATCAGCAATCAATACATGCAATCAGATGCTAAGGAAAAAGTAATCTTTACGTTCGATTGCCCTGGGACTAATTAATCATTTTCTAATTCCCTTTAAAACAGATGTTTAGAGAATTAACCCTTTCTATATATAAAAATTAGAAATGCCTGATAACCCTGTTATACTGCAAAAACTCTGGACATCATACATTAAAAAGTAGTTAGTAATATCCCCATCCGTTCTCTATATATTCATCTCTGTCATAATGGAAAAACTTGTTTTAGTATCAAAGGATCCAAAGTCTCTCCAGGACACTTTCAAAGGATACATAACCACTTAGCACTTACATCCACATATGGCCTTTTTAGGCTGTAATAGCATAAAAAATGCAGCGTGAATCCACAAGAGCCCTGTGAGTGCTCAGCGTTTGGCTGACCGCAGCTAACCGTACCTGCGGGATAGCCTTCATTGTTGCATAAACATGGAATCGTCCTTAAAGGCCTGCACCAGCAGAGTATTCGTTCAGGTCCCTCCAGTTTGGAAGTAAGCTCATTAGAGACGTCCCATTCATAATGCAGAACCCCAGTGTGCTACACAACTTCTCTGCCTATCCCACTCTGCTCTTATGTTGACCTCAAACCATGCATATATTCAACTCATTGACTGCTTTGCGGCATGAGCCGAGGGAGAAACGAATCCTCTGGCTTCTGTCAAGACGTGACCTCACTTCCCCGTCTTCCCGCTCTATTAATTGAACACTGTTATAAACTAGTGAAGCTTTGGCTAGAACTCAAATAGAGAATTGTAAACCCTCTGTTTTTAGCAAATAAATAACTAAAAGAACCGGTGGTTAAGTAGACAAATAAATTATCGGATGTCTGTACCGTCTCCCCTTGCTTTAAAGGTTGGCAGGGTGTAGACTGCTCAATCCTGTGCTCCAGCGGGACTTGGGGATTGGGCTGTAACCAGACTTGTTTGTGTGCCAATGGTGCGGCTTGTGACCCAATTGATGGCTCCTGTACCTGTACCTCGGGCTGGAGAGGGGAACGCTGCCAGCAGCCCTGCCCCGTGAGTATCTTCTCGGGACTGGTTCCATTGTCTCTCTGCCAGAAGCTAGCAGGCCTGGCCATTTGATTTATACATATTTGTCATGACAGGGCAGTTTAAGCTTAGCAAGATGGTTTGTGTGTGTGGTTATTCAGGATGGCACATACGGGCTGGAGTGTCGTGAGCGTTGTGACTGTAACCATGCTGATGGATGCGACCCTGTGAGTGGATTCTGTCGATGTTTGCCAGGATGGACAGGTGAGACATAATCGCATTGACATGTGAAAATAGGGTTTTATGAAGCAACATACTGTAGATGCTGGAGTGAATTACTCACTCATTGTTGAAAGAATTGATGCTATTTTAAACTTGCAGTGACTGGCACATAGGACGCATTCAATTTATGAACAGTGAAAGTAACAATTAGTAACATAGCAACACCCACCTGGCGGCCAAAACGAAGCTTTGCTCCAATGACTTGTTTGCATTAAGTAGTAAAATATATATTAAAACACATTTATGTGAAATTCAGTAAACACTTTATTGATGATGTATATTTTTTGTACAGGCAAGCAGATGAAACCAGAATACAAACCCATGGAAACACTGAACCATTAAGCAAATTGTATTCAAATACCGGCCTCTTCTGCTTTCCTATGTGAACTATGCATCTAAAATACAGAGGTTACTGAATTTAATATTTTAATATTACTGTTTTAAATATATTAAGGCACTTTAAGTGTCTCTACGACGTTTTGTAGCGCTGTTTAATGATTGCAATATTCTCGTGGGGGGCTTAAAATAGATTGCAAATGGCCAAAACTTGAATTGTTCACATACTTTTATTGTTTTGAGAGGTGATCTAAATATTTGGAGCTGTGAAACAGATGAAAAATTGACACGCTTGTGCTGCAGTTCTATGGATGTTTTGCCCTCCAGGCCTTCGAACCGGTCACGTGAATGAAAACCAAATCATCATATTAGAATGATTTCTGAAGGATCGTGTCACACTGAAGAGTGAATGACTGTTAAAAATTCAGCTTTGCCTCACAGGAATATCTTATATTTTAAAATATATTCAATTTGAAAACCGTTATTTTTAATTGTAATATTGTAGTTGATATATTATTGTGTTCTATGGTGTGACAGAAAAATGTAAAAAAAAAAAAAAACATTTAAGATAAACCTCTATGAAATTAACTATGTCACACAATAGAACACAGTCTTTTTTTAACTGCCTAATATATATTTAAAATGTTTTACTGTATTTTTGATTCAAGAAATGCAGCATTAAATACTTATTTCAGACATTACAAATATTACCAACCCCAAACTTGAGGATGAAGTTTTCATGATGATCAAGTACAGATTATTGGCAGTCCATTTTATGTTATGGCCATTGTCATAGGAGTACTCAGTGTGGTTATCCAGAAATGACTTTTTATTCTGTATAGAGCTGGAGTTCTGTTCCGCTGCAGGAACACAGTCAGTGTGAAAGCACGATGAGACCCTGCTGTTACAGTTACGCTGCAGCGCTGCTTGCTCAAGCTGTGTAATACAGACTTACAACTAGTAGTAATACTACTGCTAATCATTATAACAGTCAGCAGGCAGAATTTCGAAGATACTGAGGTCTCTCGAGATACCACGATGTGTCTTCATGACACAAATATAATATATAATATCCATCCCAAAGCATCTGCTGTGGTTTATTGTTAGAATAGAACTGATTTTCCAATAAAACATCGCAGTGCTAATTTTAACCAGAAATAATAAAATCAGTGTTTTCTTTGCAATCATGAAAGCATTAATATTTCAACTGCCTTCATCTTGTGGGAAAGTTCTTTTTTTTCTCTCTCTCTCTAATATAATCATGGAAACATGAAATTCTATTTTTTTAATTAAATAACATAGCAATTTTTATTTCAGATCCTGCTAATATATGTTAAATTAAACCGATTCTACATATATGTGTGTGTATATGTTCAGATTATTCCACACAGGACCACCATGCCTCCAAAAGTTGTTATCATAGGACACACAGCCTGCAGGCAGATTAATATGAGTTCTCTGAAAGCATGAAGCATTTATAATAACTGTTGCTGAACATGTTACCTAATTAGATTGCACTGACCCAGAATGAAGCAATCATTCTGCGGTTTGCATATATGGCTTTCACACTGCGCTTACACCTTCTGTTGCAGCGATCTCAGCACTGTGTGTCCAAGAAATAGCTATGAGAGGCAGTGGACATGTTTGAATATCACAGAAGGGCTGTGTTTACAAGTTCTTCAGCATGTGAGCATGTTATACAAGAAGCGTAAGGGAAGCAGGTTGAGATGGTAGATGTGGTTTTGCCTGCAGGCCCTCCATAACTTTCTCCGTTCAGGTCTCCGAATTCTGACCGTGTGTACTGGGAAATGATGTGGCTTTCATTATCTGCAAGAAGGAGCCAGCTACGCAGAAACCTCACGCTCTGCATCCTGCCCAGGTCTCCGCCATCTGCCAGACCTAATGGAGTCACCAGGGTGCAAATAGGCCTCAGAGACTGCGAGCATCTGAACAAAGAGACTATGCAGAGCAGTGATTTATGGAAGCTATCGAGAGAGAGAGAGAGAGCTAGATGTACATTGTGCATATGTGAGAAGATGTCGTCAGGTCTAAGACTTTAAGAGAATAAGCTACACATGAGATGGAGAGAGAGAGATTGCATAAGAATGTGTGATAGGGAATCTCGCATGGAGGTTGCTCATTTAAATAGGTAATATCACATTTGAATTGATCTTCTGAAGTAAGAGTTTGTACGATAAAGTTTTTTTTTTTTTGTTATTATATATATATATCTAGATATACTTATATATTTATAAAAGGTAAAAAAATTTATTTATTAAATATCTTTGTATACTGTGTATATTTCTTTCGTATATAAATACACTCACATACAATATATATTTGTTGGAAACTTTACATGTATAAGTGTTTATTTATGAAGTGTCCCTAATTGGCCAAAGAATTACATTAAACTATTTAATTATTACAAAAGCATACACATAGAAGACTTGATAGTACAGCAGCACAAAAAAGACAAACAATAGTAATAAAAATAACAAATACATGATCACAAATAAAATATATTTATCATGAACTCATTAAGGTAGAAAAGTAAATGGATTGTCTTTGAAGAACAGCAGCTGGAAGGTTTTTGTGATAAAAAGGAAAAGTATTACTAAAGAATGAAGGAGTACAGCATACAGAAATATATGCCCAAGGACAGACAAGCTGAGAGTGTGTTTTATCAAAAGACAGGGATGTGTGAGACGGGAATTAAATGGTCACTTTCAATAAAACTGTGTGTGTGTCTAAGGGAGGGAGGAAGAGAAAGAGACAAAATAACTGGGAGAGAGATGGAGTGAGAAAGCAAAGAAATGTGGACGTGCGATATTAGTTGCTCCAGGGGCTCTAGACTGGAGGACCATGGGTATAACACTGAGTGCCCTGCAGAAACCTTAGCATTACGTGTGCAGGCATGTGTGCTCATGTGTCCACTTAACATGTAAAGTGCACTGGAATGTGATGGTATATGATGGTACTTGCTCTTCACTCATTAATTGGCTTCCAGTCCCCTTGGCAGTTCTCTTCTAGAAAAGTCTCATATGCAGAGAGTCACTTCTCCTCTTTCTTCTCCCTCGCTCTGCTCAAAAGCCCCTCTGTTTGTCACCATTAGGCTTTCAGGGCACTCTTCTATTCTCATTCATTGCTGACAATAAAGGAAGTGCAGGACTTTTTTCTGCCCAGCCCAGCAGAAGCTCAAACAGGCTTGCCCCTCCTTTGATGTGCGCTGGCTGGGCTTGCCTTAACTGCCTCTCCGTCCGACCACTTCTCTGTTCTGCCACAGAGGTGAAGCAGGTATGATGCCTGTCCCTGAAGTTTAGACCCGGTCTAATTCAAAGCCTTGGGACTAATGCTGTTTTAATAGGCCGTGCCACTTGCTCAGAAAGTATCTGTCAAAGGAAATTTTAAATGAGGTTCCTGAGCTGCAGCTTGAAAGGATGTGTGTGAGAATATGTGTGTGTGTGCACGTCATTTCTCCCCTTCTATGCCGTCGTGCTTATGGAGTGTGAAATATATAGATGCTAATTTATTTAAGTTGCATTATTAAAGCGATAAGCCACTGGAGGATGAGCAGTACAATGATTTCACTAAAGATAAATGGTGTACTTAAAGAAAACTGTGGTCAGTTCACTTTGGTTCATTGTTCCAAATGGCTTTTTTAACCCTTTAACTGATATCTCTACCTTAAAGTTGAGCTTACTTACTTTGATAGAGAATAAATCTATCAAAAGCGAGAGATGCATATTGCCCCATCTCTGTGTCTGCTGTGTCCATGAGGGATTTGGGTATTTCCAGTTTTTTAAGACACAGCAGCAGTTTACAAACTTCAGTCAGTCACACAGAAGAAATAACAGCATTATTAATAGCATTTTTCTCTTATGTAACTGGTTCTTCATAAGTAATATTCAACAAACCTACTTTCTGTTGCTCGTAATTCAAATTTGGTTTTTGATTACTTCCACTCATTACTGAAGTTATGGTCTGTTGTGGTTGTTTTTATATTCAGACAGACGTCTGGCCGTCTTGTCCATATGCATCTATAATTGCAACATACTAACTGAAGTATAGTGATATTTTGTTCTCAAAAGTGTACAAATATAGCCTGGCTTCCGCAACTATAAAGCTCATATGAGCTTAGTCTGGCCAAGCTACCTTACTAACCTGCGTCCATCAGATGCCTCTGTATACTACTGGACGAATCTACAACCAATCAGACCACTCATTCTGATGACGTATGTGTAGCTACAAAACCTGAAGCCACCGTAACCAATTGTAGCTAGCTTCATTAAAGCAGTAGGAAAATGTCTTTACTTACTTTAATTACTCGTTTCTCATTGGTTCCCATTTTTTGGGAACGGAAATGCTCTAAAACGGCAGCTTGGCCAGACTGACTTTGCTCGTGAAATAGAATGTAGCGTCACAGGAAGTATGGGCGGGCCCAGGCTAGTCTTGAAATAGACAGCAGACAGTTTGCTGCGCAGTAACAGTTCAAAGTGAATATTTATGGATACAGTGTAAGAAATGCTTTTGTCAGATAATGAAAAAATGCATTTTACACAGTGACATCTAATTGAAATTATGTCATTACAGATAGACTGATTGCGATTCAAATTTTGCCAAGTTTAGATGTTTTTTGTTTGTTCTCTGGTTGAGTATGAGAATTTAAATGACAATATCATTAAATTAATCAATTATACAAGTATAATTGCACCCATAATTTGATATATGTGGGGCTTATGTATGATTTCATGAAAACTGCTATCACTACTGTTCTTTATTATATATTTATACTGTTGTAATTTTAGCCAGTGGTGAGTTGACTAGAGGCACTACTGTAGAGTCATTCCCAACAAAAGCAACTGAATCCCATCATAAAGGAAAGGGATCACAAAATTTGAGACAGCAATGCCCTGAAACCATACCAGCCACATCCCCTCACTTCAATTGTTCTGCACCACAGAGTGAGTCTGGCAGAGGGATGCTCACTTTTGAATAGGGTATTTATAGCTGCACAGATTTCTGGGTATCATGTGTGCTTCTCAATGTGTATTTTTAGAGACTGATACCTTAATCACAGTGGATTTGACTTTCCATTTGGCATGTCCATCTTACCATCCAGTCATATTTGACCACTTAGTCATTCATTCATACCATATCATGTCTATACATATTTAAACATCCCTTTACAGATTCATTACAGCTCTATTCACACACACACACTTGTGCGTGACTTGACTCACACTGAGACTTCCTGAACCACAGGCTGTTGGCTGTTATCCGTCCTGCGTTTCCAGTCTCTCTAAGCCCTCCATCCATGTTTTCATCTCTTTGTCGCTTTTAGCCCTTGGATTATATTGGTTATGCATTTGATTCTGTGCAAAGAAACAACACCAAGCCTCGAAGGAGATGTGTTGTGACATACATTTCCAAATCATCAATCCGTTTGCCACTCAACATCAACACAGATTTCATTCAGATTAGAGACTACAAATGTATACTGTAGGCAGAATCATCTTCAATCTCTGTTACAACAAGATTATACACGGTGAAAACAGACGTTATGCCAAAGCGTGAAGATATAGTAAAACGAGAGGCATTTACCACAAAAATAACGCATATAAAGGGTCTTTTTATAGATTTAAATACTTTATTTAATAATAAAGGTATTAATATGCTGTCTTTACATTCCAGAGTTAAAAATAACACTATCAAAGAATGATTTAATGTGGCTTCGGTTCCATATAAAAAAAATATAAACCCGAAACGGTTGCATTGAAAGATGATTGTACCCATGCACTTCAGAAGTGGTTATACTATGCTTGAAGCTTTATAGACCTCGCCTAGTAAATGTCTTCATGGGAAATACATAACAGATATTCTGGCAGCACAGTCAAGACAATATAATTTTTACAGTCAGATTTTGAAGTCGAGGTGTGTGGCAGCTTACCGCAAACTGAACAAATAAAGCATAAATCAGTGTCTTATTGCGCTGATCCGCATCGAAACCTCAAGCTGCTCATGGGAGATGAAATAATAAGGGGAAGCAGGTCCTGTAAGGACAGGAGAAGCACATGATGGTTGTCAGAACCGATATAAGACAAAACGAGGTTTAGAGCGGATGCTGTGAGTACGTCCCTCAAGACCATGGCTGTCAAATCTGTGAAAGCTACATCCTTTACAGACCCCCAACCATTATACACACAAACACACACTAACTGTCCAAGAGCACAAAGCAAAATCTTAATGTAACTGTCGTTTAATATTTCCCACAAAGTGAAAACAAATATTGCAGCACACACACATTTATCATCCACTGCACACATACTAATAGAGGCGCCTGTCCCAACAGTATGTCACCATTTACCAACACATCATATTAGTGCGAAAAGCATTCTTTCAGGGGCACGTCAGGCTCCTGTTGCATACGTAATTTAACAGGTTTGCACACACTCACACACTTACACATTCACATATGTGGCAAACAAGTAGGAGGGACGGCATAAATATTTTGCCAAAGCACTATCCACCCAATAATATACTTATAATTTCATTCAGATGTTTCTAAAACAAAAACAGAAGCAGTTAACAAAAGGACATAAAGCTGTCTACTTTAAAGAGTGGTATAAGTAAATTTACAACTACAAGGGCAACTACTCGGACCCCGAATCTTTTTTCGAAACGTGACGCTGAACGAAACTAACAGTGATTGGTTGTTTGACATGTCAGTCAAACGGCCTTATGGGCGGGCCTTGACCAAAGAAAGCCGCTATGAATTCGAGTTGCTACGCGAGCCTATTCATCACGTGATAGCCCCATAAGCTTTAATAAGCAGTCTGAGCCGGAAAGAGAATTGATTAGTTCATCTTCCGAGTCTTTCAAACTAATTCCAGTACAAATAGGATGGTGTGCATGCTTGACTGACCGAATCACTTCCCGAGACGACTCGTTCTTCCCGAGTCACATGAAAGATTCATTCAAAATAAACGAATCGTTCAAGAACGACCCATCACTGCTACATAGGGTTAGTAGAATAAGTTGAAGTACCTGTAAAGTTACTTATAGGCAGTAGGGCATTAGAATCATGAGCAGATACTCTATAGTTCACACATTACAGTCACTTTAGTAGAATGTCTCAATTAGACAATCAAAATACCCTTCATATTGACAGCTCTTTGGTTTAAGGTTAAAGATTACTAGGGTCTTTGTCTTGAGAAGCAAACATTGAGAATTGCAATTTATTTGTGATTTTTGCTTTACTAAAAATGTACAAACATCAACTTGGTTTTGATAAATCTGTATTGTTATATTTCTGAGCTATGGGTTGAGCCATTGGTCTGTGATGATTTTGGTGATGATGATCTCCAATGATGATGGAGATGCAGTCTAGGTTTGGTACTGCAGGAAGTAATGTGGTGAGGTATCTGGTAATTATTTTCTGTTGTAACTATGTGAAAAGGAATTGGTTTCTTCGTGTGGCTGATGCTATGATTAAAGCAACTACCCTAACCTTCCCTCCAAGGATCAATACTTGCATTGAAATCTCTAACTAGTGTTAGCCTCATTAGATCCATCCAAATAGCTTCCAAATCCATCTCCATTAATTACAGACAGACATGTGTTGCATTCAACTTGGGCCACAAATGCATTTGAGAATGGCATTTTCATTTCTGTCATCTTTACAGGACTGTGATGTGAAGAGAGCACAAACAAACACATCTGTAGCAATAGTGAAAGGCACATAACCAGCAAAATAGCAGTAAAACACGATATATCTATCGCACATTATCATCATATCATGCTTGTAGTCGTTTAGATGGAAGTCAGGATATCTACTGTAGTGTACAAATGTCCCACATCACGAAACCCAGCCAGAGTCTATGAAGGATGTGACTTCACAGTGATGAGTGCGTAAGATGTGCGTAAACCCTGTATAATTCCACTCCGAGACACACATACATAACGGAGCATGCATAAGCATAGCAGTATAATCCTAAGGGATGCTGTTTTTCAGACCAGCAGAATTAAAACAATAAAAGTTGAGAGAGAGAAACCTTGGCAAAATCCAGGTTATGCAATGTACATATATCACCGGCAAATGTACTCACAGACGCTTCACCTAAATGCTTATAAAGATTTTCTGTGATCGAAATGAATGCAAATCTTTTTGAGTGCGAGATGAAAATTGACCCAGAGCACTCAGTGGTCACTTCCTGTTGCTGACTCGTGGCTGCGTGTGTGCATGTGTGTCACGCAGGATTCTGGACGTCGGTGCGGGTAAACGGATGGTCGTCCTGGCACAAAACCTTCCGTAGAGACCTTCCTCTCCTCTCTTTCTCCTCTGTCCTTCTGCTGAGAGAGGAGAGATATGGAGCTTAGCCATCCTCTGTCTCTCTATACTGTATAGGGGCATGCTGGGTTTGTGGAAGGAAGTCCATTACAAAAATACTGTAGAGATCGATACCATGGTACTTTAGTATAACCATGGGACTGGACAGTTCAGTCTGACATAGGAAATATCAAAACTTCGGTTGAATTTTGGTTGAGTGATGCAAACTACAGAAGAAGGGACAGAGATGAAATCTCTTTTCATTAGTATTATAGAGATTAGAGCTGCAGACCTTATAGAAACCGGAAGGCTTTGTGCAAAAATGTATTTGTTTATTTCCCACTTTACTTTAAGGTCCAATTAACACTATGATCTACTGTACCTATATTGATATGCATCAACAACCTCCTAATTCTTTGTTAAGTTAAGGTATTGGATTAAGGGTCTAAAATACGGAGATGCAGATTAAAGGAACACCCCACTTTTGAGAGTGTGAGTTAAAAAGTTAAATTTTAATATTTTTGAATCCTTTCAGCCGATATTTGGGTCTGGCGATAACACTTTTAGCATAGCTTAGCATAGATCATTGAATCTGATTAGACCATTAGCATCTCCTTTAAAAATCTGATTCAATGATCTTTGCTAAGCTTTGCTAAAAGTGTTATCGCCAGACCCGGAGATCGACTGAAAGGATTAAAAAATATAAAAACGTAACTTTTTAACTGTGGGGGAGCTGGAGAATGAGCCTATTTTCAAAAGAAATGGAGAGTTCCTTTAAGGCGTTAGTAGTTTAGTCCACTTTAGATATTTTACTAACTACAAGTCAACTAAATCTCACTCATGTGCAACTTCCTGTCTACTAACTCTCAGAGTAGACTGTTAGGGCAGGTTTAGAGTAAGTAGAATAAGTTGAAATATACTTGTAAAGATTCTCAGTCAGTATGTTACTCATCAAAATAAAGTGTAAGAAGTTATTAAGCAGATAGTCCAACCTGATCTCACAGCAATTCATACATATTTTACGAGGTGACTAATTCATACAAATTCGTACGACCTCACTCGACCTCATTTCTTCTAAATCGTACGTATTTTACGAGTTGCCAATTCGTATGAATTTGTACGAATGACCTAAACCTAACCCCGCCCCTAAACCTACCCATCACGGGGTTTTAGACCAATCGTACAAAATCGTACGAGTGAGGTCATACGAATTGGCACAAATTCAGCACCTTGTACAATATGTGTTGCATAGTCTACAAATACTAATACCTGCTAGTTGACATGTAGCTGCAAAGTTACTTACTGTTAGTAGAATGTCTAAAGTGGGTGATCGAAAGTGTTACTGTGCTTTATAATTATTAATAAACAGCCGATATATGCGAGCAATATGCATGCTAGTTAATAGGGAGAATAGATTTCAACGTTTTATCCAGTTTTATTAATATATTTTTTTCAAAATATACAGTCAAGTTTAGTATTATATTAAAACAAAAGGCATATAATTACTTGGTGATCTGATCATTTCATTAACATTTCTAAACGAATAGGTTAATAGAATATAATGTAAAAAAGTTAGCAATTGTGATATAGGTCTGTCTCAACACACGAAGATGGGCATATCTTAATAATATATATAATATACTAACATTCATATAATATTCTGCTTTATTCATTGCCAAAATTATATGAACGATTCAAGTAATATATAAAGCATATTTTGCAATGGCCAATTATAATTACTGAAAACTGCTGCATTCATTTTCATAATTCACTCTTATACTTACATTTTGTAGTCTTGAGCTCGTATATAGCCTTCAGCCCTCTGCTCACAGTGTCTTCTATAAAACAGTACAATTAGGGAACATAATGTGTTCAGAAGGCATTTAGGTCTCCTAGTTGATATACATGTGGCAAATCCAGTCCATGTTGATGTATTTGCAGTATGTCGCTGATTGCATTTTAGTAAGCAAGTACTAATTTGTACTGAAATGCATTTTTGAAATATCGCAGTTCCCAACCCTCCAAGCCATGTATAAGATGCATTTATACACCCATAGATTATGCATACAGACATTTGTATATGCCTTATGTTATTATGGCCTCAGAGAAGAGGGAGCAAAATCAAAATGGAATATTAAATAGTTAAGAGAATTAATGAATGCAGTAATTTAAGCAATGGGAAGCTATACGTGAAAAAAAAGTAAAAGCAAAAAGATCGCAGTCACACTTCACAGTCCACAGCTTAGCTGAAAATGCCACAAGCTAGAAGTGCTCTGGAACACGAGCTTTCAGATTTCATTGATTCAGCCACTGAAATGACAAAAGGAGAGACTGTCTTTTCCCTTATCTTCTCCATTTTTCCTTCTTTCCTCTCCGTTTTTGTTTCTTAAGCGGCAGAGAGAACTGTGTGAAACTGAACGATGTAATGGTTTGTTGCATTAGGAAGAATGCATGTCAAAACATCCTGCTTCTTTGTGCCTCTTAGCTCCTTTATGTTGTCTTAATCAGAGTCATCAGCATGCCAGTGTAATTGCTGCTATCAGAGGCAGTGAAACAGCACGCTGCTAGAGCCGAAATAGAGTCTGAATAGACTGCGACTTCTCAATATAGCAGGTTCTTATCACATAACCAAGTGAAAATCACTCTCTCACTCCCCTTTCCCTTGTTCTCGCCAGCTTTCTGCCCTGTGTTGTTGCCATGGTAACAGGCAGCGGGAGGCAGAGTGATGCTGTGGGTACCACTGATGGGGGAAGATTTGGAGGGTTCTCTCCCTCACGGACTGAGCAGCCTCACGCCTCCTTACTACTAAAACATACACACAGTCAGTCAGCGGTATTCAAGGCTAGTGGTAGAGACACTTGATATAGTGAGATGTCTACACATATTTACACTGAACAGTGCTTTCAGTGTATTATTCAGAAATATTAATCAAGCAAATGAGGCTCATTGTATTACTATGCTGACAATGTAACAGATTTTTTTCATTAAAGAAATATATGTTGCATTAGTGGCCTGAACTACTCTGTACTTACATTTAAATTAATCATTTGGTACAACTGTGTACACACATGCTTTTACACTGAACTTATATTTTAAAAATACTTTTATGTAATTTCTGTAAGCACATAGTAGTTAAGGCCATTTCATATAAAGTGGGAAACAAATTTTTTTTTATTGTATCATAAGTCAAAATTATACTTTTATACTGTAGCTAAATTAGCAATAATATAATGTTTCACTAATTAAATTAATATAATAAAAATAGTATGCAATATGAAATTTAATTATGAAACTAAATAGTATAAAGCCCCAAAATATTAGACTGTACAGTACTTCATTAACACACAGGTTTATGTCTAAAAAAATATATAATATATAATAAGTACTCTTTTACTTTGTTTTAACGCTTTTTTGTCTTTGAAATATTTATATTTTTGATTGATATTAAGTAAAAATGTACAGTTTTAACTTAACCTTAAAAATAATTTGAGAAAGGTTAATATATTTAAATTATTAATTGTATTATTAGCCATAGTTTAAATGTTTTAGTTTTTGAAAATAAATATTTTTGATGTTTTTTTTATTCATTTTTATTTAATATTTAAAAAGTGTTAAACCAAGCATATACACATAATTAAAAAAAAAAAAAAAAAAAAAAAAGGTATGTTTAGCCCTTTTGGTTTTTTTCAGTGTAGTAGGGACTAAAATAGCCCCTAAATGTGTTTTTGGATTAACAGGAAGCTGATGAGAAACAAAGAACAGGTGAGCCAGACAGAAGGAAAATGAAAAGAGATGAAAAAAGAGAAAGTATGAGAGGAACGAATGAGGAGTAGGTGGGGGTTGGGGAATACATAATCTAAAGCTATTGGACGGCATTAAAGAACTCGTAATGCAAGAATCCGTCTATTGGCTCTAGTACAGATTAAAGGTTGTGGGTTTTGACTGTGGAAGCTATTATATAATTCATCCTCTGATGACATTTTTACCACATTGGCAGTTTTTTTTTTTATTCACGAAATATTATTTGTCAGTGTTGTGTGTGCAATTCCCTGCACATTTTTCCCCCTTTCTCCCAGCACTCCATGGACTCTTTTGATCAATCTTGCTGCCTACGCTCAACCACACAAAGACAACACACTCCTACAAAGCGCACAGTGCTTGCAATGAGTTGCAAAAGCATAAAACAAGGAATTGCACACCTTATCAAAGTCCCCAAAGAAATCGGTTTCATCTTTGGTGAGTTTGGATTTCATGTCCATGTGATGAAATGTGAGGGAAACCTGCAATGGAGCAATGCGGTGTCCATTTAAAACATGATTTACCTTAATAGCCATCATTTTAAAGCAGTGTGCCGTTTAGTTTTCAATGTTAAAAAAATCGGAATGCACAGAAAAAAGTAAACACGTGTAAACAATAGTATAAGTAATAGGCGTAGCTTGACTTTCTAGAGTGTCAGCACAGCCAAATCGGGGTGGGATGCTTTACAGGAAAGGTTTTTTCCTCAACTTATAAGAGTTGATACGTATCTCAAAAAAGCACTTTGTGGCACTTCGACCTTGGCGCAGTAATATCATCACTCCTGAAAACTTCCCCTCTCCCTCTCACTTCCGTCAATACAAGTAATGATATTACTGCATCAGGTCAAAGTGCTGCAAAGTGCTCTTTCACCATACATTATACTTTCACCATACTTACTCGTGTAACTAGTCATTTAACCGTCTTTAAATAGGGATCCATCCCGGTTTGGATCCTAAGGAAGAAATGGAGCTAAGCTAAATGCTAACATAGTGGCGCCGCTATGCGAGCTAGAGCTATTAAGTGTGCCCACTGAGACGGGAGAGATATGCATCAACTCGTCTAAGTTGAGAGAAGAACATAGCGGAATATGGAAAAACAGTGGCGTTTTCCTTTATAGAGGAAGCAATGAAAGATGCTGCTTGTCTGACAAGATTTGTAACAGAGGTCTGATGGTATTGTCTGAACTGTAAGCCTCACACCCCTGTCCTCTATTGCCACTTTCATTAATCTTGGAAATACAAATGAAGATATTTTTAATGAAACCTGAGAGATTTCTGTCCCTTTCTGTTCCCCAAAACATCATATAAAGAAATTGTCTCCTCAAACAACTCTCAGTTAAGTCATATTGATTACTTTTACAACTGATCTTTATACATATTTTGAAGGATGAAAGTTTTAGCGGAAAGAACTTATAATAGAGGGACAGAAATTAATATCTGTAGGTGTTTATTTTTGCCTCCTGTTCAGCCACAGACTCAGGCTGGGTCCAGAAAAACACTGTGGCTGATTGGGTGCAGATTAAAGCTGCCTCTGTGAGCGCAGTGAATAAATCCATCATCAAGTGAGGGCTCCAATCACATAATTCACTTACCTGATGTGACACCTTCTACAGAGCTAAAAGGCAGCTAGAAAACCATTAAAATGGAAAAAACACCCATTGAGGTTCAATGGCACTTAAACATTTCAAACCAAAGTTAATACTACAGAGGGATTATAACACAGTTTAATTTCTGTAGACGTATCAGAACTGGAACTCATTTTTGTCACTATTAGTGTTTTTATATGCTGTTAGTCTTTTAATACTTCAATAGAGGCATTCACAAACTCAACATGCGGATGTAAGTAATAGTAATTGAATTGTAAAGAATTATAACAATTGCTTGCAAATAATGCATTTGCAACTTCATCCAGCACTGTTTAATGCTCTAATGCATAATGCTCCAAACAATTGGATGAGTGAGACGTGGTTCTAAGTTCTTGTTGAATCGATAAGCTGATGATGGATGATTATAGTTTTAGTTCATTACTGGTCAGGTGCTCTTACACTTTTGCATGCTTTTGGAGTATTTCTGACTGTGTTTGTGTCTGCTGGGGTCTGGGATGTCTGGCATGCTCAAGTGATGCTGACTCTGATTTAAAAATGAATGAGATTGCAAAAAACGACTACATTTCTGGATGAGGACACAAGGTTTTCTGAAGAACACAATGTTTCAAACCATTAGTTCGATACAATAAGGTTCCAGTTGTTAACAGCATGACCTAACTTACAATGTGCATATGTATTTGCATTAACTAACATTAACGAATGTAATAATGTATGACTCGTTGTTAGTTAATGTTATTTTACACATCATCTAACATGAACTTGAACTTTTTTTTTTCTTCAGAACACTGAATATATGTTAACATGTAAACTCTGTCTGTATTCTGTATTGTCAGGTTCTTATCACATAACCAAGTGAAAATCACTCTCTCACTCCCCTTTCCCTTGTTCTCGCCAGAGTGATATGTTGTCAAAAGATGTCCACACCACCAGCTACTCTATTTTCTCTTTTGGGAGTCAGGTTGATGCTATGGTCATTGCTATGGCAACAAAATGACCTATACTGGATATTGACTATGCTCCCTGAAAAATAAATTTGATTTCATTGCTTGCATAAAGACAGAGTGGATAGTCCATTCTACAGATTTAAAAACCATATCAGAATTGAGTACAGTGCGAACCTAGCCTTTCTAGACTGTAAAATTTGGTTGAAGTAGACAGGGATCGACTTGCACGCTATATCCACCCTCAGCACAAAAAAATCCCAATGTGCACAATTACAGAGGCGAGAAGGCAATGTGCAAATACCCCATGTACAAAAGCTGTCTTACAGAGCCAATCATCTTTAATGTAGAGCGTAAGTCCAAACCCACTGATGCACAAATTCAATCTGTTTTGCTCCTGCCTTCCCTTACAAACATATGTAATCTCTCTCTCTCTTTGTCCATCTCTCTCGCTCTTACTCTCTCTCTCTCTCTCTCTCTCAATCAAACACTGGTACAGAAATAGCCCTAACGACGGTGACAACTGAGGTGTAAAATCTAAACTGTTGCTATGGGAAATAGAAGAGAACAGGTCTGACTGCCATCAAGCTACCAAATTAATGAGCAGTATAGAGGCTAGCATCGACACAGGTTGTTGTACCAATAATGCAGGTTACCATGTTAACAGAGTTTAACGGTGCAGAAGGAGCTATAGTTAGAGCTTGAGATTTGTTTCAAAATTAGAGCTCTTAATTAAATGTGCAAAGTTGGTCTTGGAAGTGAAAAACGCACATTTGAATAGCAAATGTGAACATCTGCAATGCTAATTAGCTGGAAGCCTAAATAAGGGACGCATTACGTCAATGGGAGAAAATGAGGAGATGTTTTTTTGGGACCTGTTTGTATTGTACATTAAATCACATTCCCGCTTTTTCTCTCCACCAGGATTCTACTGACGGTTGTGGTGATATTTCGTATCCTGATTGTGGCCATCGTGGGTGAAACGGTCTATGAAGACGAGCAGACCATGTTTATCTGCAACACCCTCCAACCTGGGTGCAACCAGGCATGCTACGACAAGGCCTTCCCCATCTCCCACATCCGATACTGGGTCTTCCAGATCATCCTTGTTTGCACGCCCAGCCTGTGCTTCATCACCTATTCAGTGCATCAGTCGGCCAAACAACGTGACCGTCGCTACTCCTTCCTTTACCCAATGATGGAGAAGGACTACAGTCGTGAAGGTACCCGCAAACTACGCAACATAAACGGCATTTTGGTGCAGCACTCTGACAGCGGTGGCGGAAAGGATGAACCCGATTGCTTAGAGGTTAAGGAGATCCCAAATGCTCCAAGAGGCCTCCTGCATGGCAAGAGCTCCAAGGTGCGACGACAAGAGGGCATTTCTCGCTTTTACATAATCCAAGTGGTGTTCCGCAACGCACTGGAGATAGGCTTCTTGGCGGGACAGTATTTTCTATATGGTTTTAGCGTGCCCGGCATCTTTGAGTGTGACCGCTACCCCTGCCTGAAGGAGGTGGAGTGCTACGTATCACGGCCCACCGAGAAGACGGTCTTCCTAGTGTTCATGTTCGCAGTGAGTGGGATCTGCGTCGTGCTCAACCTTGCCGAGCTCAACCACCTGGGCTGGAGGAAAATCAAGGCAGCCATTCGAGGTGTGCAAGCCCGCAGGAAGTCCATCTGTGAGATCCGCAAAAAGGACATGGCCCACCTGTCACAACCGCCAAACCTGGGCAGGACCCAGTCCAGCGAGTCTGCTTATGTCTGATCCTAATTCACCTAAACATGGAGCGGAGTGGAATGCGGTTATGGTACTTGTGCAAATGTTTATAATGGCAAAGGGAGAGGCCACACCTCTTTCCCACAAGCCACTCCCTCCCTCTTTATGCCATAAGACAATGTTTGAGGAAGTTTGCACAATTTTGGGCTTCTGGAACAGCGTGTGAAGACAAGCCCTAAAAGTATACTTGTGAGTCTTGAATACAAGGATCAATGGAAGAGTGAAGAAGTACGGCAACGAAGGAGGTCTAACACAGAATGTAATGGAAATGAAAGAATCTGGGTCTGTTCTTTCACTTTTCTCGCTCTCACATCTTGAGGAAAGAGTAGGATACTTAGCAGGAGAGCGTAGCATGACGATAACCTCCCACTTTCCTCAACCGTTGTCGCTGAGATGATGCCAGAAGAAGAATACTGTTTAGATTTGCTCTCCTGGCAGTGCATCTCCCTAAAACAAACAACGAGTGGGATGTAAACATTGTGACAGCAGTGGCACATTCACTTTGACATTTGATCGAACAAACATTAGCGTCTTCTCTTGTAATCTCTCTCTGGTTGTGGTAAAAGACTAGGAGAGGATTATTACCTCCGCGCAAAGTGTGCCCTTCCATAAAGACACCCACTGTTACGTGTTCAAGTCAAGTATTCATCCTTCTCGTGGTGCATGAATGTGTGTTTGTGTGTATGTATGTGACCAAAGTTGAACGAATTTAACCTTTTTGTTCATTTTAAGATTATGCTTTCCTTTTCTGCAAAGGTTGGTGCCATCAACTTAAATGACTGTTTATTTCAGAATATTATTTAAAAGATTATTGCAAAGTTAGATTATTTACCTTTATTGGGAAAGAGAGTGGTTGGAGAGGGTGGTTTATGCCGGTTTAACTGGCGGAGAAGAATAGCCATGCTGTGCACCAGCAAAAGAAGAAAAAAAAAGCTATGTAACCAGCATGGTCCTTCTGGTGAACGTGATTAACAAAGGAAGTCTTGCGTGTTGTGATAGATGCTTGACGGTGACATCCGTAAAATGAATTGAAGAAATGTTTTCATGTATCCAAATGTTTCAGATGAATTTATTATCAAAAAAAAAAAAAAAAATAGCATAAAGGTATCTTTCAAAGGCATGTTTACAAAGCTTTATCTGACTTTTGAAAAGAAAAATCAATGTTCAGTGTGTGTAGGAAAAAGGATACATTTCTAGTGTTTTTATCAGCTTTTTTTCTTCTCGTCACGTGTTTAATCGGCATGCCTTTACTATTAAGAAAAGAAGAAGCTTAGAAATTATATGTATGCATTGCACTTTGTGGGGATGGGAAGAGTGGATAAAAGGAGAAACTCACTCTGGGAAGGACATTAGCCGTAGGGAAAGTGAGCCTTTTGAATTGGTCTATCCGAAATGAGATCGATGACAAGTACGTAGGTATGTGCGTGTATGTAGCTGTGATCCACTGTGTGCCTTTGTTTACACAGCGTGGGTTAAAAAGCAGAGTGTAAAATCTCTAACGAACACACACAAAAAACATTAGATTAGTCATTCAGCCAATTCACGCACTAGGCCCACTAAAGAAAGTACTTGTGCCTACAACGCCCTGACTCCGCTCTGCTCGTGCACATAAAACAACCCCGCGTAGACAGAACACAGTGCAACTAACACACGGACCAGCTCGCTGACATACCGCAGACACAGACAACACTGTCAGACAAGAAAGAGAGGAAACTGCAGAGGCCCTTTAATAGCAACACAATTGTCCTGACTTTGGCATTTCTTGCAGAAAAAAGAGTGCGTGTTTATGTTTAGCTTGACACGAAGCGCAGTTTAGCCACAGTTTTGATTCAGGCCAGAAGTCGGTGCGAGGATGGATATAGCTGTTTACATCTAAATTGAATGAGAGGTATGAAATCGGCCACGTTTATTAGGCGTCCAAAGCACGTCACGTTTGTTTTACTGCGCATGTAAACACCTCGTAAATGATCCGTAAAAACATAGAAGCAATTGTGGACTTTTCTGTACTTCATCCAAAAGGAGAACGTGATTACATTTAGATCCGGGGGAACAAAATTAACGCTCATCAAGCGGTTAATGTGATTGGCAAGTACATAAACCAAGCCGCTTGCCAGTTTATTAGGAACCTGCAACGGCACTGCAATAATATGACCCTCAACAAAGTGATGCAATTAAAAGACATACAAACTACTACTGCTGGTATTTAAATGCAAATACATTTTCATGGCCATTAATAAATATTAAGGGCATGGTGAAAAGTTAATTTTGAACCCTGTGTGTACACTATTTATTAAACAGTATTTTTGTAGCATAGAACTAAATCTAACACAAATTTAATGAGGTTAGTTTAAACACCATCAAAAAATGAAAGGCTGAAAGTAAAGCTCAACAATCTTTCTTAACGCAAAAGTTTGATTGCATCCTCTGCAGATTTAATACGGTCGTGACCAGTTTAACATTGGGTTGATAAGGGACTATAGCCATTACTGTGTGTGGGGTAGAAATGAAATGCACCCTACACTTGGGACCAAACGTATGTGTACCTTCTCCTGTGTCAGACAATTCCAGTTCTTTTCTTCTGATCTACGAAAATAGTAACTCTGCCAAAATCATCTCTGTAACTATGCAGCATTAAAGGGCATCTTTTACAAGCATGTTATTTTCAAGAGCAGTTCAGAGATTATGAAGATTGCTTCCCCAAGTGAGAACTTCTTCATGTGCTTAATCCACTCTTCTCCTCTGTCTATTTTTATAAAACCTATATCAGAGACAAAAAAGAACAATGTCAGATTTTGTTTCTTCTTTTTATTTATTCCAGCTTTATGTGTGTTACTCTTTTTTTCTTTTTTTTACAGTGCTGTATAATGAGGGACACAGCAGGGGGTATTTAAAGACAAGAATTATGTGAAAAATGTGGCTTTACTTGCCAAAGCTTTGTTATATGCAACTTAACTAATTGGGTCTTGGTGAATGGGTTGTTCAGTTACTGTAAAGCATGTGTAACTAATATGGAAAGCATGTTTTATTTCGCTCTTTTTTTATGAAACAGGAAAGCAGGGACAAGTAAACGCTATGGTTAGAAAAGGGTAAATATATTTCAGCCATTAATGGGCCAAAACTAAATATAGCAGGTATTTTAAACTAATCTTGTTAAAAGCATATGCAAAGAGTCACAAAGTATTTTTATGATTACACCCATCCTGTAGTCACTGCCAGACAATTTAGTAGAAAATAACATTCACAAAAAGTGTTTTTTCATACATTATTGATGTGTAAGTAAGCAACCTTATGATGTTAATCTACTGCCACTGGTCATCATCTTAAATGTGAGATGAAGACATTAACTGCTGATATTTCAAAGTGTCATAATGGTAATTAAACACTCATAAAACATAGTGGACCAATGCACATGAAAAAAAAAAATGGTCTCAGGTGACAGATTAAAAAAAGTTTCTACAGTCATTATTCAATGTACAGTATCTTTACAAAAGCCAGTTGAAAGTTTGCCCATGTTTTATAGAGATGAAGAACAAAAACTACTGATAAATTATTTGATAACAGAATAATAATCAGAAACATCAGTCTAACGAGGCAGTGCCAAAAGATTTTTACAGCGATTTACATATGAATACAACAAAGTCAAGTTCATTCCCCATTAGCTCAGGAAAAACAATCGTTCTGATCTCACGTTAATCCTTTTTGAATGATCCTTACATGTCCCAGAATGCTCTCTGAGCATCTGCCAGAAATCGCAGCACCCACAGTTACCAAAGCCCGTGTCCCAACCACACTTTTCCATTGCCAGCTCAGGTTTTCCTCTAGAGCTCTGGCTCAAGATCAATCCCTCATTTCAGCAAGGACAGTTAAATGAGATGATGCGGTTTTAGTCTGGTGTGCTTTGCTAAATATCCACTGTTGTGGTTCCAAACCGCATGCTCAAAAGAAGTCATTCGAAAATAGGGTTAGGTTTCCCTTTGTCTTTATAAAGCGTAATTACAAATCTAGCCTTTGGTAGAACTTTAACCAATTACGACTCCACGTGTGCTGCCAGGGGTGATTGACACCCGCTGCACAAGCCGTACTAATCTCTCAGGAATAAGAAGAGTCGCCGCTCCTAATCACTCCCAGCTGCTTACACGGCCGTATAAACACTGGCTTAGCACTTGGCAAAGACAAAAGGGCAGACGAGTCGTTCATCCTTCGTACCTGCACCATCACGGGACAAATCGCATCAACACACGCCGCTATAACTCAGGATCTGTGCAAAGGCACCAATCCTTAAAAACCAACGTATATACACAGAGAGAAATCAGGGCCTGTACTGCTAACCAGGGAAACGTTACTAAAGAAACATTACCGTTTATGACAATTAGCCATACGAGTGAAGCAACCGTTCTTCGGTTATTAAGATTCAGAATTGCATTATTACGATCACACCCTACGCCATGTGGGAAAGGGTAACGGCGGTACCTGTGGCTGAATATTGCAGCTACATCCTTCAGAGATTATACATATTCACGAGGGCAATGTGCAACCCTTTAATCCACCATGAAATCAACCGTCTGATTACTTCATCTAATTAAAATGGGTTAGATTGTGTGCGCGGAATAGGATTTGTCGAATTATCTTCTTTTAAATCAGATTTTCTTTTTTCCATTTCATTTTTATTTTGTCTTACTTTGTGTGTGGAAATGATGAGGCAAAGGTCAACGCACAATTTTGTTCGACTCCATGTGCAAAATGTGATGTTCCTGAAATATCAAACAGGTGCTGCTAAAAGTGATAGCTATACAGATTTTACTGATAGCTGTGCATCAATTGTCCAATCCACAAATGCCACCATATCTCTTAGCCCTGTTTTGATAGTTAATCGAATCCAAATGAACGATTCTTACTTGTTTCTAACAGGAAATCTGTTGTTTAGGACACAGACTTCTATTTTGTAACTGACCTTATTTGAAGGTTTTCTTTCTATATGTTTCTGACTTGTGGATTGTGTACAATTACTTAATTAAACACCTTGAATGAACTTAGCGATTTGTGTGTGTCCTTTAGTGTGTGTATTTGTGCGCATCACAGATATTTATTGCGGACTAAATCTTGACATGTTCATAGCTGAGCACTGGTTCGATCAGGGAAATCGTCTTAAAGGAATAGTTCAACCACAAAAAAATTAACAATTAATTTACTCACTTCTAGGTGTCTCGACATATGACGCGACATATGATGTAAGCCACATTCATAGTGTAAACGAACGAGGATAGAGCAATATTAAATGCTGGCAATGAATTAAAAGACAAAAACGAGAAGTTTACATCAGGTTAGGGTGAGCCTGGTCTCAGCCTAAAGGTAAGTTCACACCGGACGCGGATTGCGTGAATAAATCGCGCTATTCGCGCATATTTACATTTTGAGTTTACTCGCTTCATTCGCGCGTGAAATTCGCTTCATTCAAGTCAAGTCAAGTACAACAGACGTGAATTCGCGGCTGAGAGGGGCTTCTGCCAGGCGGCTCCAGTCTCTGCAGTGGTGGAGGGGAAAACAGCAAAACATTCTAAATATTGCTGTTATTGAGCCATGAAATGCAGTTTTAAGAGTATTTCAGGCGAGAATGTAGTTGTTTAAAACACAAATCTGCGGTTTATTAAAAA
>JAUMHQ010000074.1:2888614-2901478 GCA_032361165.1 Enteromius paludinosus
TATTGTGTTCGGTTCTCCAGAATTGCTCATGGGTGTTAAAAAAGTGCAGAGACATGCTTCAAACAGATGTTTACCGCGAGCATCTCATCGGGATTTTCTATGCTGAATGACTTGTTGCACGGCGTTCTGTTGTTGTGGGGACATTTCCACGCCCTGAAACGTGACAGTGAACGAAACGAATTGTGATTGGTTGTTTGACATGTCGATCAAATGGCATTTTGGGCGGGCTTTGACCAAAGAAAGCGGCTATGAATTCCAGACCTTCAGCCGTCAGTTTTTTTTTTTTTTGGCTACGTGAGACTAGGGTGAGCCAAGAAGCCACAACTCGAACTCTCTTATGAAGCACAAAGTCAGTGATTTGAGTTAAATTTTAACTTTTACATTTAAAATTTTAGTCTGCTTCTGATGACATATGAGGTTAGTTTTAAAAGGTCAAGCATGTTAGTCCATAGAGTCCTGCTGCCGGGTGTTCAGTAAAACTAAAGTATGAACTAATAAATATTACAGAAAAACTGGTTAAAGGTCCCATATTGTCAAATCTGAAATTTCCTGGCTTTTTTCATAATAAGTGAGGTCTAGGGGCTATGTAACTACCGTATAGGTTTCAAAACAGTCAATCCACAGTAAACTGCACACAGTCTGCATAAAGTAGCTGTGATTTTTCACAAGCCGCTGTGACTTCCATAAAAATGTTACATTCGATACTCAGCCACCACCTTCAGTCATCACCCGAGCACCGCCCAACACTGATGAGCAACAACAACACAGAAACATGTCTAACAGATTTAACTTTAACAGACAAAACCAGATCGGCCGACCTGAAACTTTACACGCTCACTCCAAGGGTAGACAGGATTGTTACTACGAGGTAAAGGACATCTAACATGTATAGTAAAGATAAACTCACCATCTCTATGTACTCCTGATGGAGATGTATGCATTTCAGATTCAGCAGGCAACTAATTTTACAGTGAGCGTGATTTCACCAAGTACAAGATGTTCCTGTATCAACATCCTTGTTGATCCTGGAACAACATTCCAATCAACCAATCAGAATTTTTCTGGAAATATCTGTTTTAGGCTTCTAATCATGGTTAGGTGCTTTTACACCCTTGTTAATCAGCTATCATTTCCCACCGATTTTAGGCAAAAAATGTGGGTAGGGGTAGATCTAAGGGTAAGGATTGGGATAAGTTTATATTTTTGGACAGTAATGTTGATCCAGGATCATGTCTTACTCGCCAAAATCACGACGACCCTAATTTTACAGAATGTTATTATTCCAGCTATAACTAGTCCAGTCACTAGTCCATCTAATCACAACAATGCACATACATTTACACATGGTTATATCTAAATCGTCAGTTTGTTGTTATGCACACAGACATTGGTTCATAAACGACATTGTCATGAGATGCAAGACGTGCCCATAACAAGAAAAGATAATACTTTATTGAACCTTTTCTGATAAGAAGTGTGCAAACTCAAACATTTTTGATGATCGTTTCTGTCCAGTCCACTTATTTTATTGCATTAAACCGCATATGTCGTTTTTTTGTCTGGCAGGAGCATCGGGTATGCGATCATATTTGTAATTTGAGGCTGTATTGTGTCGATTATGTAGGCGAATCTGCTTTGTTTTGAACGAGCCGTCTCCGTCTTTCCTTTGTTTTCCGTTCAGCTAGCGCTTGGACATAATCGTGACATCGTTACATATGACGGGCCTGCCCATGCGTCACTTAAAAAAACAGGCCTATCAGAAGAGAGGCTCATGAATAGTAATCAGACAGGCCAAAATCGAGCTGTTTTTGACAGAGCTCCTGAGAGAGGAGCTGTAAAAACATATCGAGATGGTTTTTGTTACTTATACCGTGAATATATATTCTCAAGGACTTCAACACGTTAAATAAAACTCAAAAAGGTGAACAATATGGGATCTTTAAGATATGCAGAACATGTTTGGTTGTTTTAGCAGAAGAGTGATATTTATTTAATAAATTTGTGATGCGAGCAATCTTTTGATTCAAAACAATTTTTGATTCACTGGAGCCCATCCAGCCTGATCAGATAAATGCTGGGGAATGCAAATGCTTAAGAAATTGAGAAAATAAGTATAATAAGTAAAATTCCTTTCCAGATCAGTAATCACCAAAAAAAAAATCATAAATCATTTGAACAAAAGGTCAAATTTTACAGAAGATGCTCTTTGGAACATCCTCAAATCATGCTGGGATAACATGGATCATCAGGCTTAGCACAAATTTGCAAAGTCCATGCCAGCTCGAGTGCTGCTGTCATTGAAGGACAAAGAGTACAAACTGAAAACTCACACGTTCTCAAATTCATGCCCATGCTCATTATAAGATATATACTGGGGGGGGGGGGGGGGGGGCCATTCAAAAAATTCAAAACAGAAGAATTTTCGCTAGTAGTTTCAGACTTGGATCCATGTTGTTTACAAGTAATCAGCCGTGTGCTAAACTGCATACAGTAGTAACCTAATCACATATGAGTAATAGTAACTACCATAATAGCTGGAAAAGTTGTAGTTTCCAATGGCTTAATGGCTCCGTTAATGAGTTCAAGCAGTTCCCACAGTAGAGCAACACAACAGCACAGAGGCTTTCTAATAGCAGCGGTCATAGCAGGAATGGTAATTATAACAGAAAAGCTAATGAACTCTCATGAATTAAAGATTAAAACTGCATATCTATTAGCTGAATCAGCATTTTCTTCCACATTTGGTCATTAATTTGAAGCATCAAGCATCATGTGAGTCATACAGTATGTAACATATAGTCAGTGTCCTTTTTATTTCATTATACTTGTCTCTGTGTTTCATGTCAACCCCATTCTACTGCCCACAGTCACGTGGTTTCGAGCTGGGATTGAGGGCCTGTTGCCACGGCGATAAGCCAGGCAGTAAAATCTCTAAGCGCTACAGGGATTATTGTGCGGACAGATGGGTGCGAGAGAACGTCACTTCCTAAGAGACGAGCAGAGATCACGGCAAACTCCGCCGACACACACCGTCATAATCGTTAGCATCACCACCTGCATACATCATCTGATCTCCCACAGTGAAAGTAAATGTCGCTATAATCCCCTTTGATTAGTATCATTATTAATGACCATAATTATGCATTTGAAACACTGAGATTATAACTTCAAAAGCCAACATGAGCACTGATGTGCTGTGTTAAAGATGGCCATCTTATAGTGTGGCACAGCTATCAATAAATTGTGTATGTGGAGCAGTGAAATTATTATGAGTTCAGTAATGACGTGTACATGCACTCTGCCTTCAGATACTAATGACCTCTATTTGACAAACCCGTGAGCGAGAGAAATGGCTTTAGTCGGCAGAGCAGCTCTCTGCTGGGGTCGAGGTGGCAGGCTATGCCTGACCCGTCATATTTTCAGGACTAATAGATGGATAGATTACAGATGAACAGGAAAGAGGTTTGCTTTCTACTAAAGACGGGAGAAAAAAAAACTTCTTTGAACATAAAGTGGTAAAGTGTGTATTTTATTCCATGTTAAAATGCTTTATCCTATATGCAGAGAACATAAACCTGACATAAAAATAATAAGAACTGTTGAGTAAATGGTGTTAACTGTGTTTTCTTTGCACAAAAAAGTATTCTCCTAGTGTTGCAAAAGTGAAGTTGATGCACTGATGTCACATGGACCATTTTTACTACGCTTCTGGATCTGGGGTTGTTTCAGGTGTGTTGCTGTCTGACTGTCTGATATCATCGAAAATATGTTAAACCTTATATTATATTATATTATATTATGTGTCTGTTACACATACCTTTTCTGGATTTATTCTGGAGTTTATGGCCGTTCATTGTGCTGTATATCATTTTCAGCATCATGTAGTTGTGCATGTTTCTGGAAAACTATGAAATTGCCTCTTTGTGGACAGCTTTAGCACCGTGATGGCATGAGACAACAAAGGGAGTGAAAAACAAACGTTCACAGGAAAACTAGAGAAAGGATCAACAAAGGGACCAAGCTACATGAAGACAAACTTAAAAATAGGTGGCAGGCATAAATAATACAGAGATGGGACAATAAGAAGCTGAGAGATTTAGAAAGACAGACACTGAGAGAGAAGTGGATTTAGACAGAAAGAACTGCAGTTTGAAAGAGATTAAAACAACACAGCTGCAGCTCCAAAACAGATTTCATTGGCGTTCTTCCAAAACCAGTGAGCTGCCTCATCGCCTACTGCCACAGACAGCTGTCTATATCACAACCAAAATGGTATCTCAAAAGTGACTGATTTGGAATATTTTGAAGACAGCAAATGTATGTCGTACAAATGGAGTATACTTGCATTTTGGAACAGCCTTGTTCCAATACTGAGAGTGAGCCTATGATGTCTTTAACTGCTGCATAAATCAGATGAGTGGTAATAGCGGCAGTGAACTCACACACATGCCAATCAAAAGCAGTGTAGCATGCCGCTCGTGCCTCACACACACACACACATGCACACTTCCCCCAGTCTGGCAGCTTGGCAGCAACACTATCACACGACACTGCGCTGTGGCCATGTTTGGCCTGCAACCCTGCCCACACATGCAGAGCGGAACCACAGTGAGCAGTGGGCACGCCAAGACCCGGGTCACTCCACGTCACCATCTCCAAAGCCCTGAGCCCTCAATATAGTCACAGTGACAGCCGTAGCAGAGAGGACACACAGGCTCTCCTGACAAGACTATCCCTCCCAGTCTAACAAACACACACACACACACGGTTATGTAATCCTGCCACATGCAGCATGCACTTTTAAGCTGGTCTTGACTCCTGGCTTGGTTCAGAATTCTGTGTTCTCCTGACAGTATTTACTTACATTGTCTAATAATGACTAGTTTTTCCCGGAAAGACTGGGAATTATGCAGACAACAGAATAATACATAAAGTAACAATATGCTATATAATATGTTGCGTAAAGTAGTTAACTATTAATATAAACAAATGGAAATAATGTGGTATGATTAAAAACTCTGTAGATGACTCTACGACTAAAAATTTAATTAATATTTTAATATGTTATAGGGTGAATTTGGGTAAAGTGGACCATTTAAGCTTCCATGTGTTTATTCATTTTGTTCTAAATTTGACCACTGCTTAATATTTTAAGTAAGCCTATATCAAATTTTTCTTTTATGTACCTTATGCAAACAAAACTATATTAATATTGCTCTAATGTAATTTTGTCATAAGTGGTGGCTGTCATGTACTCCTCTTCCATTGCATGGTCCTGGCCCACCATCCCTCCACCTGATCTGCCTCCTTTCCACCTCCCTCCTGAATTGTGTGAATTTGGTTTGGAGCATCTGGTAGCCACTCCTTTGAGAAGGGGTACTGTCATAAGTGGTGGCTGTCATTCCCTAGACAGCCACCAGAGGGTCCTTTTTGTAGTTCTGTTTGTGTATTCTGGACTGAGTTTCCCATACCTTCGTGCACCCCTGATTGTCTCATTTGTCTGATCACTTGCACCTGATTGTAATCATTCCATTAGCCCTACCATATATATTCTGACTCCTCCAGGAAACCCCAGAGCCAGATCCAATCCTGGAAACCCCAGAGTCCGCTCCAATGCTCACTCCAGTCTGGGAAACCCCAGAGTCCGCTCCAGTGCTTACTCCAGTCTGGGAAACCCCAGAGTCCGCTCCAGAGTTTGGTTCACTCCGGGAAACCCCAGAGCCAGATCCAATCCTGGAAACCCCAGAGTCCGCTCCAGTGCTCACTCCAGTCTGGGAAACCCTAGAGTCCGCTCCAGAGTTTGGTTCACTCTGGGAAAGCCCAGAGCCAGATCCACTCCAGGAAACCCCAGAGACCGCTCCAGAGTTTGGTTCACTCCGGGAAAGCCCAGAGCCAGATCCAGCCTGGGAGACCTCAGAGTCCGCTCCAGAGTTTGGTTCACTCCGGGAAACCCCGGAGCCAGATCCACTCCGGGAAACCTCAGAGTCCGCTTCAGAGTTTGGTTCACTCCGGGAAACCCCAGAGCCAGATCCAGTGCGGGAAACCCCAGAGTCCGCTCCAGTGCTCACTCCAGTCTGGAAAGCCCCAGAGTCTGTTTCAGAGTTTTGTTCACTCCGGGAAACCCCAGAGCCAGATCCAATCCTGGAAACCCCAGAGTCCGCTCCAGTGCTCACTCCAGTCTGGGAAACCCCAGAGTCCGCTTCAGAGTTTGGTTCACTCCGGGAAACCCCAGAGTCCGCTCCAGAACCACTCCAGAACCCGATAAACCAGTTCCAGAATCCACTCCAGAGCCAGATCCGGTCCGTGAATCTGTCCCAGGGCCAGATCCGGTCCGTGAGTCCATCCCAGGGCCAGATCCGGACCGGGAGTTGATGGGATCCATTCCTGGCTCTATTTTTGCGCTGCCGGCTCTACCCCGACCTCCTGCCTCCCTCCTGAATTGTGTGAATTTGGTTTGGAGCATCTGGAAGCCGCTCCTTTGAGAGGGGGTACTGTCATAAGTGAGGGTCCTTTTTGTAGTTTTGTTTGTGTATTCTGGAGTGAGTTTCCAATACCTTCGTGCACCCCTGATTGTCTCATTTATTTTGTTCACTTCCACCTGATTGTAATCATTCCATTAGCCCTACCATATATATTCTCTATTCAGTTTGTATTTTGTTGTCCTGCAAACCCTGTCTCTGACTCCTCTAAAATTGATGGCTCCATGGATGTTGGTTGTTTTGGAATTTTATTAAAAGACTTGACTGACAAATTGGGCTGGATTCATTCTGGCTGGTTTAATCTCCACACTCATTCCCAATTGCTTCACGAATAGTTAAACAGCAGAACAACAAAAAAATACTACTGCCAACACCAAAAAAATGTGGAGAATGAATGAATGAATCAATCAATCAATCTCTAGCATAAATATCTCTTATGTGGCTGTGCTACGAACTTTAGTGCATCAAAAAACATTTAGCATTTAACATCATTTTATTGCAAATAATATAAAATTTAGTTTGCACTTAAATGTCTGTTTTTCCCTCAGCTTAGACGAGTTGATACATATCTCTCCCTTCTCAGTGCGTGCACTTCCACATTGTTCCTGTTTAAAGACTGTTACATAACTAGTTACATGAGTAAGTATGGTGACACAAAATAAAAAGATAACTACAATGAATGGCCGAAGAGCACATCACAGCACTTCGACCTCGGCACAGTAATATCATCACTCCTGAAAACTCCCCCCTCTCCCTCTCACTACCGTCAATACAACCAAGAAGTAATGATATTACCTCGCCGAGGTCGAAGTGCTCACAGTGTACATTATAGTTATAATTTCAATAATTTTTCATCTCGCTTTTTTAAGTTAATTGCTTTAGTAACATTGTTATATAATATTTTATGAGGTAAACCAAATAAATTTCATTGTGCATTTACCAGATTAAGCACAAAATATATATCTTGCCATTATAAAATAGTTTAAAAGAAGCCTTTAATGTAAGGGAAGATGTATGACCTCGACTGTATTTAACTCAGACAGTCATGACCATATGGTGACCATCAGCTGTAATCCTTTCCCATTGAAGTTATTCTCTCAGGAGGACCAGCAACAGTTGAGACAAGGACAGCGTGTCCTGTGTGAACATAGCCTAGAAGCTTTTCTGTTCACCTGTCACACCATTCATACTTACTTGAAAATCTAACCAGTGAGCAATGACACCAGTAGAAGCTTGTTCAAATAAATCTTTAAAAATAGAACAGTGGTATAAAATCTGCTATTTACCTATCACCTGGAATTAGAACACCGCCTAGAGACTACCTAGAAAGTCTGAGCAAACCACATATAAGTGGGCTGGCAATCAACCATCATCAACCACCAAGAATTGTAGCAGTGAGAAAAACCATTGCATTTCCTTAATAAAATGTCAATTCAGTTTTACCATAACTTGATGTTGTCAAGCAATATGCGCTCTCCATACTGCATTCGAAATGAAAATCCTGCTCAAGACTATTTAGATACTACACGACACAGAAATAGTGGGACAAAAACCATGTAATCTAACATCACCTATATTGGACAGAAAGAGCAATTATTTAAAAAAGCATGACTTTTGTGTGGACACGCAACATTCATCCAGAAAGCCAAACTTATAATCACAGACGACTTCGACTTCAACTGTTGTTATGATTATCATCTTATTGCTTCGTTGAAAAATTCCAGAGTTATCTATGTACAGATTTATTGTTGAACTAGCGTAGTGACAAACTCAACGTTTGGCTTTAGAGAAAGTGCATGAAAACTTTCCATGACGACAGACATCAGACTCTGACATTTATTGCCGTTCGTTTAAAGTTTGCAGCTATGCATCCTGACTGCCCTCATAATCAGGCCACGAGAGAGACTTTCTTTTTCATTCACAGTGTTTACAGTAGACTCATCATAGGGACACATGGACGGTAAGGAGTGCAATTTTTTTAAAGAATATTTTCTCCTATCCCAGTTTAAGTAAACTATTTATAGGCTGACCTCCTGAAGAGCATAAACACAGTGGCCCTGGTTCTTTCCAAACATTGCTCTGCTTGTTTGAGCGCACTGACATGTCAACTTCTGGCACGTTGAAACATTTCTAACTTGACTGCATCATTCAGTAGTGTGACACCGGTTGGTTGTTTTTATAAGAAGATAGCATTTCTAGGAACATTTTACTCTTTGTTTCAACAGCTAGTGATGTAGTGTATCATAAAACCATTTAACCACAAAAATGCGTTCACCAGAAAAACTCATAGTCGACCAATTATAGTTATTTGGACATGCTTACTAAAGGAAAAGAGCTAAAATTAGCAAATGGAGATTCACAAAATTTTACACAAGGCTGGCAACACAGCAACCAGAAAGTGAAACAGAAACATAATTCAAAGTATATTGGTACTGACAAGGTTCTCATGTGTGTATATTTATCTATTGCATATGTAATGCATATTATTATTTGGATAATCCTGGGTTAAAAACATCTGCAGATCTACTGTAATTTAAAAAAGCAAATTAGAAAAAAAATCAGTGGCATATCACACAGCGATGTAACATATGCATGCATATTCAAATGTATGAATTTATTAATAATGACCCTGAGTAATCATATGTAAATTTTATATAAACACTGCATTGCTGGATGGATAAGCATTTACTGGAAATACATTTTTAATAAAAAAATAGGTATTATGCATAAATGTACTGCGGGCAAAAGTAGTTGTTTGCTCTCTGACATCGCTTTAAAAATCAAATTACATTTTATTAAAAATAAAATAATAACTGTATGTTTTGAATATTTTGTATGCATGTACAGTAACATTATTCTGTTGCCGTTTATTGGTTTGTTAGCCTTTAACATGTTTGCACTGCAGGGAGTGGAAGATTAAATTAAAACCTGAATGACTTGCTGATTTGAGAACAGACGTGAGGTAAGTTGTCACAGTCTGCTGACTTAGCCTGTAAAATAATAATAATAATAATAATAATAAATATTAATAAGATTAATAATAAAATAAATCAAACTACTGAAAATAAAAACTTGCACTGCACAACAACTTTGAAATGAATGAATTAAAGTGTTCAACTGCTTAATATATGAAACTATAAACAAAACAATGTGTGAAACTGGAAAAAGTGGTGTGTAAGAGGTATGTAATTAAGGAAATGTGATTAATCAATTGTCTAAAACATATTAACACTTCAACTATAACACTATACACTATAACACTTCAAAGAAATAAACTACATATACGTTTGAATAAATACAACATTTTTGTTTCTATTTCTATTAAATTATCTCATTGTTTGTGTGTTGCATATGCATGTAAATATGTTTAATTTAACAGTCTCTATTTACACTGTTGACCGTACTCTTTCCCACACAACATGAGAACATTAAGTGCTTCTTGTTTTCTCAAAAGGATATTACGTTTAAAATGAAACATTTACATAATACGAGTATGATTACTTCCATTTCAGATAAAAGATGTTCTTCACCAGTTGCATGAGTTTTATTATGCATTTTAGCAACCAGTTGACTAGATTTATATTCATTTTGCTAATGCTTTTCTCCAAAATTACTTCAAAATGAAGGAATAATTACCCAAAAAAGCAGAAATTACTGGTAATTTACTCACCCTCAGAAGAAACTGTGTTTATTGCAGGTAGGCTGTCCAGTCACTAGAACTGATTTTCTGGAACACAGCACCATCTCTTGACCAGCTTCTCTTTCACTGCAGCAGAAGGTGAAGAGCATTTAACAAAAGTAGGTAAAATCTCGGTTTTTCAGTTAGCTAATGTTCAATCTTAGCTTCTTTTTTCATTGAGTTTTAGTTTGTTTTCATTCGCCACATTACTTTGTTTGTATATTACAATACAATACAATGTTTGTTTCTATTGCACAATTTCAAATGTGCATGCATTCACTTTTTTGCAAAACAACATGCAACAAATCATCAATATTGATCATATCAAGTCATATCTATATATGAAGTGCCAGTATAAAATGTGTAAAATTCGTCAGCATAAAATTCTTCTTTTACTAACTTGTAGGGCGAGTACGAGACATTCTTCCCTTTCACAATCAGTTAACCTAACAGTAGTTAATGGATTCGCTGAGATCGCCCTCTAACGGCGAATCATTAACATTTCGACACGAATATGAAGTCTTGGCCTCGGTTACTGAGATTAGATAAATGCTCCGAACCATTGATGTAAACAGTACTGTGTGTGACACCTATATTTAATTTGATATCATAACGCCTCCCAAATACAAGTGTGCAACCGATGTTCGCGCATAACCTTTAGAGCTCTGGTTTGTCCCTTCACAGCCGCCATAGAAGACAAAACAGACATGGCAGCCTCCTTGCTGGTGAGTGTAACTATTCTCCTGCGTACATAAATGTAGTTTATTGATGAAACTGTCGCAGGTGTCACCACATTCGGTTCATTATATAGCTCTTCACTAGCAAAAGAGTAACAGCAATGCACTGTCAATGTCGTGTTTCAGATATGTAACGTTACAAGGGTAATGTCATGGGTTTTTGGACCAGTTACTACGGTATTGAAAAGTACCTAGAATATCATGAAGATACGCTACTGATCCGAGATTTTATTTAGCTTTAATCGTATTTAACGTTAGATAGCCAAAATGATGCAGAAATAAAATAAGTGAATTTGAAATGCAGTGATTAAATATATTGTTAAGGTGCATGACTTGAAATGTGTAGAATATTCCAGGGATTGAAAGGGAGCTAACTATTAAAAAAAAAAAAAAAAGTCATGAAACATGCATATGTCATTACCACTGGACAAAATAATGACATGGCTAGTTTTTTACTCATTTGTTGTTTGTTTTCGCTGTAGACTGTACAAATGATATTGACCAAAACCAGTAGCAGCAGCAGCATGTTGTAAATGATCTTTCTGGCCTTAAATCTGTCTCTTTCGAAAGTCTCAAGCCATGAAAAGATGTTCAGCACACGCCTGTGCTGCTGCTGCTGTCAGGAGGACTATGAGTTCAGGTGCCGCCGCTCCATCCATCTTCACCAGGTTCTTATTAAAACTCAATCACTACTTCTATGATGTGGAGAACCTTTTGGATTGGAACTACTGGTTGAGGTCGCAAGCGGTCATACGCAAAAATAGGTGAGTGTCTGTGCATGCGTTCTCAGATGTGCTGATTTGTTGTATCATATTGCTGTAAACAATGTTGCACTGTAAAAATAAAAAAATATATATACATACTATAGTATATTTAGAATTTAAGTGGCTCTGCGAACTGACAATTGAGTCATTGATACGGCTGTGCTGTGCTCTGTTTAGTGTCGCTATAATCAAATAATGTTCTTTTTTTTATTTGCTTGTTTATTTTTTGAAGTTCTGATGTCATGTTTTTTTTCTATAGGTTATTTGGTTACGCACAGAAAAATTTTGGGAACAATGTAGCAGCAGCCTATTATATTCTGACTCTCAGAGGGAGCTTCAGGTACAGAAAAGATCACATTAATTAAAGTGTGCCTTTCATGCTGAGCCTGTTTTTAAATTCTGATGTCATAATGAAGGAAAAAACGCAGTTCTGCAAAAGAAAAAAGCAGGAAATTATTTATTAGAAAGACATCATTCAAATAATAATGGTATTAAAATTTGTGGCATTTTTATTTTCTGCTTTTGTATGTCCTGCAGAGTTTAGCTCCAACTTGCCTGGAAGTTTCACGTATACCTAGTTAGACCTTGAATAGCTGCTTCAGGTGCGTTTGATGAGGATCGGAGCTCAACTCTGCAGGGCCCTCCAGGACCGAGCTTGGTGACCCCTGCTCTAAAGGGTTTAGGTAGACATTATTAAATTGCCTCCACTGTGTGTCTCTGTAGATTTGCTGGCCAGTCCAAATGGTTTCGTCCAGACTCTAGAGGAAGATTCAGCTATGACTTCATGAGCACACCTGATGCACAAATTGAGGAAGTGGATCTGAGTGGCACCCTAATAAACCATAACGGACTTGAAAACCTTGGTAATCTACTGTTGTTGTATTTAAATATATACGTTTGTTGCATGAACTATCATGTGTCTCCAGATAACTAGGCCTTTGTCCGATCAGGGGCTTGTACCTTGAAGCCGGATTAGCTGGTTAGCCAGGTAAGTTCAGGATTAGTTTGCACCAATCCTGTGTTTTAGGTACCATGAAAGAAACTCGGCTTTAATTGGTGTTAATTGCCATGGTAACTTGCGCTGCACGGCTAACCTGCTCCGGGGCAGGTTATGTTCTGGCTTAGAGGTCCCAAAACTAAATTTGACCAATCAGCTTCCAGCAAGGTGACACATGTCTGATGCAATAAAGCCACTCCCCCAGCTT
>JAUMHQ010000074.1:2911204-2921791 GCA_032361165.1 Enteromius paludinosus
TTAAGTCGTGTATATATATATATATATATATATATATATATATATATATATATGTTTGCTGCATGAAATGTCATCACTCTTGTTTCAGGCAGAGCTGGAAGAGATGGTGAAGCGTGAGCATACTTTAATTGACAGCAAAGATGCCAAAAAGAAAGACAAGGAAGCCAATCAGAGCTCCAGAAGCACTGGGGCAGAGGCTGAAAAGAGTGACAAGACAGAATAACCAATTACAGCGCGAAGAAGCTGTCTATTTAATTCACTCCACGTCTCCAGGCCAAGTCTGGCCTTCTAGTGTGTACCGTCGATCACATCTTCATGTTTCTCTGAGCTGCTGTGTCTCTCATCTGCCTGTAATAGCAATATAGATAAATACAGAAACCTCACAGAGCTCAGAAAGAAACAGTGAGACAGACTTCAAACACTTGCTTGGGGCTTTAATTAAAAAAAAAAAAAAGTATAAATAACAGTGCTTTAAATGTAATGTTTTAAAGTTTATGGTATTACACTTACACTTTATGCTTAAAATAATCATAATTTTCCCTTTGTGCAATCATCTGAAGATTTTAGTGTGATGTTATTTTTTAAGGGTTAACCGATGTTTCTTTTAATGATTATTAATTGCATTTGCGGTATACTATTACCCTTTTCTTTCATTCATTCTCTGTTGCTTATTTTTGGTTTGGATTGGTATCTTCACCTATGGCTCTATTGTGTAAGAGGAAGCTGGCCTAACAGTTTAACAACATTGCAAAATATTATATCTGATTGAGCCCAATGCAACCCTGTGCGATGAAACTGGAATCAGTTTTTTTGTACTGTGCATGCATGTGGTGGGATTTTGTCAAAAGGCATTAAAATAGTTATTTTAAAACTAAATGCATCTGTAGGAAACATCTGTGACATAAAACAACTGCTCCCCCGGTGGCTGTAAATATGACTGCATAATAAAACAGGCCAACTAATAACCTGTTTATATGTCAGGTTGTAGCATGAGTGTAAAAAAAAACAGCATGTGCTGGTTTATATTGGTAAGCTTAAACCAGCACTGCAACCAACATGCTGTTTTTTTCAGCAGGGTATATTCATTTGCTTCCCTGATGCTTTAAAAAAAAAAAAACACTTTCTTAGTATTTGGTATAGTTTGTACATAAGTTTATATTGATTTCTTATTAGTGCCACTTATTAGCTTTTCTCATTAAATGTGTTGTTAGCGTTAAGAGGAAAAAGCAGTAAGAGGAAATTCAGTGAGGAACAACGGGTAACTGTCTTCCCTTGAGTTCAATTATTAGCAGAACTTATGTTCTCGTAAAACAAAAAAAAGGGGGGTTTATTTTGCAAGTGCTGGCTTGACTAAAATGGAACCGATCTGAACTGAGCTGCGTTACATATGAAAATAACACTCGTTTAGCTTTCTGCCGTTTGTGTGTGTGACATCCTACTTCTATCACTGTGAGGTTTACCACAGCCATGAATATGGGTGGTGCTTCTGGTGTGAGACGCACTAAAAGCATCATCAGGAGTACCGTCATTCTGAAGCTCAAACTCAACTTTAATGCGACTGGAATCGGTGCCTTGAACATTTGAACAGAGTGAATTTCACTGTCGGCGGAGGACAGGGCAGGCAGTCCTAGAGTAAGCCTAGAGTAATGAGGAGCGTCATCACCCCACACGACGTGAACCTGCGGTGTGTGGAGGTGTTTGGAGCAGCCTTCATAGATGCTCAGTCTTTTCTTCATGTAGGAGGACATTTTGAAGACACCACATGTGAGTTCAGAGCTGACTTCTGCTGGCATTAGTGCTTTAAACACGTTTCTTTGCTTGTTCTTGAGTCGTGGGCTGCAGAAGTGAAGAAAAGGTTCACTGTGTGTGTAGTCATAGTCATCTCTTATCATCTGCTTCTTCCATTTTCTACAGAAATGTAGAGTTTTAGATGCAAAAATAAATACATTTCATGTAAAAAATATTCTAAATACATAAATTAAACTTGGAGTATTATAAACTGAGAAGATATGCTCTCTCAAACAACTGCACTGACACTTCAAGGTGATGACAAAGTACTCAAAATCTAATCCATTACAGAAATCCAAGACCAGAGATGAACTAAAGCCTAACAGTGAGAAACATGATGTATTTCATGATACGTACTGTATCAGTATTATGACATAATTGTATTAGATTTATACATACTGTAATTGATTTAAGTATTAAGTTGTGTCACGATGGATAACTTGACATTAATGCAATAATTCCGAATATATAATAACTTATAAGGTGGAGATGTTGCTATTTTAATACCAACAGAAAGTAAAACTCTTTTTTTTTTACTTTTTTTTATGCACTGGTACTATTTATGTGTCGTATTAGCTTGAGTTCATACTGCATGCTAAATTAACCATTCATACCGTTTACCAAATTATTATTCCAAAGTGATAAATGCTTAATCGTTTGTTTAGTGTTCAACAAGTTGGAAAGGATTTATTTGTTTGTTTTTTCACAGAACATCTCCATCTGCTTTTAAAGCTGCTCACTGCAAATTAAACTCCTCCCTTACATTAGAAAAAAATATATATATAATCAGCCTTTAGATTTCACCGCTGATGAAGCACACACTAGCTGTTAACAAAGAACCATGACGAAGAAAGAGTGAACAAATGAAAGGATGTGGGGTGGGAGATAAAGCATATTTCTTCATTTCCTTTGTTTCTCTATTTCTAAATTTGAACAGGTTTATAGCTACAATGGAGGAGTTTATAACAAAACAGATTTCCTGAACAGGTCCTTCGCTATTCTGTTGCACCAATGATGATGAAAGAATCAAAAGATGAATTCACAACCAGTGAGAACAGGTGAGAGAGAAAACAAGGATACAATCCATTTAAAATGATTTTCCTCAGTAACACCTTTTTTCGTTATCAATAGAGAAAATGCTGCTAGCACGGTACCCAATGGGGTCATCAAAGATGAGACAAAACTCCTGAGTCTGCTGAAAGGATTACGGCTGTGTAAGGATGCGTGGGCCCCCAAAAGCCCCTGGGACAGTCATGGAGCACACGCCGCTCTGTGGGGCAGACCTGCTGGGGTGGGTGCCTTCCTTCTTATCGGTGCTCCCTAATTAACTTATACAGCTGTTTCAGCAGTATTCCTGCAAACCCTCAAGTTATTGGTAATAAAAAAGTAGTTAAATATTACTTGAAATGTAATGTAATATTTGTGTTTTTTTAGATTCCATTAAAGCTATAGTCTTACTGAGGCGGGAGGATTGACATATATGTCGTTGTAGTGCATAGCTGATACAAAAATTAAAAGATTTGAATTGTAACTATATTGAGGGAAGTCACTGTTCCCATTGGTGTTTTGCTGTTTAATATAAGCCATGTGCATAGTAAAAGCACAATTTTAGTGCACTATTAAGGAGTAGTCATAATTTCCTGTTTATACCTGCGCTGATATGCAATTATCTTTTCATTTTAAAGCTAACTTATATATAAAGCTAATGCTTAAACCTGTAATAATGATATAAAAATTGGAACACATACGGTGCATACAGACCCCCTTCAATTTTAAACATTTTGTTATGCTGCAGCCTGATACTACTACAGTTATTTAAATTAATTAATCTAACTCATAATGACAAAGTGAAAACACAACAAAAAAAAAAAAAAAAAAAAAAAGAAATATCACATTTGCATAAGTATTCAGACCCTTTGCAACAACACTTCAAATTTAGCTCAGGTGCTTCCAATTTCTTTTGATCATTGTTGAGATGTTTCTACTCCTTGAGTCTGTGGTGAATTACATTTGGAAAGGCACCTTACTCTCTGTAAAAGTCTTCACGGCTGACAACGCATATTAGAGTGAAAACCAAGCCGTGAGGTCTTGAAGCTGTCTGCAGAGATTGCATCGAGGGACAGATCTGGGGAAGGCTACAAAAAAGTTTCTGCTGCACTGAAGGTCCTCAGTGACTTCCATAATTCTCAAATGGAAGAAATTTGGCACAAAAGCTGGTCGCCCAGCCAAACTGAGCAATTGATGGAGAATGAATTTGGTTAGCCAGTGGCTTAGGGGACAACTCTGTGAATGTCCTATAGTGGCCCAGCCAGAGCCCTGACTTGAACCCCGTCGAACATCTCTGGAGAAACCTGAAAATGGCTGTCCATCAATGGTCCCTGTCCATTGATCCTGAGCTTGAGAGGACTTGCAAAGAAAAAATCCCCCAATCCATACGTGCAAAGCTGGCCACCCGAAAAGACTTGAGGCTGTCATGAGTCGTGAATACTTATGTAATTCTGATGTTTCAGATTTTTATTTTTAATACGTTTATGGACATTCCTAAAACACTTTTTTCACTTTGTCATTATGTGATACGGAGTGTAGAATACAGAAAAAAAAGAGTTTGTAAACAACGTAACAAAATCGAAAAAAAAAGTGAAAGGGGAAATGCTTGTATGTAATTCGCCCTTGCTCGTACTATGCGATGTACACAGGAAGTAACACTGTGGAGTGGTTTGAAAGCTGAAAGTTTGTTACAATGAGCAAAATGTCACTTACCTGCTTAGGTGACATGTTTTTAGATATCCGTCTTTTCTTTTGTTATTTATGCCTTTGATCATCAATGTCCATTGTCTGGTTAACATTGTATGGTATCAAGCCGTTTTAATTTATTATAGTTTTCATAAACACACTGGTGTGTAGTGCAAATAGTCTTAGCATTTGCTGCACTCTCTTCTAGTGAATTAGTTATAGCATCTAATGAATCGGAAGTCTTGCACATCAGTGAAAATAGCTTATGAGGTCCTATATTTGTATATTGTCTTCCATGCCAAGCCATGTTCTTTCGGAAGACACATGCAATTTATTATCATATATATATATATATATGACTCATTCCAGAATTGTGGGTACATTTCAAGTAGAGGAAGAAGACAAAAAATAGCATTTTCAACTTTTTTATTTTCATAGAACACACTTCAAATTTAATATTTTGTACATTTGCCAATCTTAAACTTGTAAGAGTCAAAAAATATTTAAGAAAGTAAATGTACTGAAAGATAAATCTGTCAACTCTGTTACAGACAAATTAGGTCAAATATATACATTTAACAAATGTGACACAGTGTAAACCCTGTTTTCCCCAAGATAACTTCTGTTTCTTCATCCTTTAATTCAACTTTAAACTTAATAAGATGTAGTCTTTATGTTTTTAAGTAAAAATATCTATACATATAACTGAAAAGTTGCCAAGACTTTTGTCAAAACATAGCTTTAAAAATTACTTACATTCAAAAAAAGTTCGACAAAATTGCATGTTGTAAAATAATTAGCTAGGCTAATTGGTTTCTTATCAACTTGAACAAAACTATTAATTTAAAGAAAAACTTTAAACAGAGTTTACATCAATGGTAACAGAGTTGATGACAAAAACAGAGTTGACCACCCAGATCAGAACAGGGGCCATTTGACTCTCTTACTCATTGTCAACTCTGTTATTGTTACATTTTAAAACACTAACAGAGTTGACATTTTTCACCATTTTGTGCTTTAGCTCAAATTGCTAACCACAAAACAGATATGACATGGGATGGCTGAAAACAGAATTGTATTTATTTTCATAATATTATTGTTTTTAAAAAGTGAAAGGGAGATTCACAGAAATATCACAATAACAGATTTGACAAATAATTAATCTACTCTCGGTGTATCTTACACATTTTGTTCAAATTAATGAGAGAGGAATAATCACACACCTCCAGACCTTCCAGAGTTTCTAGCCAGAGGAAGTGACATCATTTGGTGCAAGTCACATGGTTTTTCTAGCAGTGCTTTAAAGATTGTTGACTTTTTATAACAGAGGTAACAGAGTTGACCAGAATGTAGAGACAGACATAAAATGTATTTTTTTTACTGCTGAAATTACAAAAAATAGAGAAAACAGATGTTTTATGCAGCTGTCTAAATAATTTGGTAAAATAAATACACATAAAAAAAATACATATTCTTAAATATTTAATGATAATTGGAACTGAATGAATGATTGTGCAGGCAAAGACAGCAAAAAATAGGCCTAGTGGAAGCCTTTTAGTTAGTATTTCTTGACATAATGTGCTTAAATATACAAAAAAAAACATTATTTTTAGTGACAAGTTAATATAATTTGTGTTATTATTTAAAACTGATCTAATGAAGTTATTGGTTTTTTTAAAAATAAGAGAAGGTTTATCTGGGAGATGCAAAATGTACCCCCAATTCTAGAATCACCCATATATATATATATATATATATTTATCACTGGAGGGACATAGTTTACCTTTAAGCCAATTAAATTAATATGTTATGTATGTTTAATATCTTACTAAAAATTACTAAAGGAATTGTTCACCTGGCTGAAAGGAAAATTCCGGAATAATTACTATCCCTCAGGCCATCGAAAATGCAAATAAAATGAATATTAATGTTAAATAGTCCATCCAGTGACCATGTTATGAAGTTAAAATCTGCTTGTTCAAGAGAAACCAATCATCTATTAAGGTGTTTAACATTAAATCCTTGCTACTGGCCAAAATATCAATCTATAATCCATAATATGCTGCAGTTTGTCCCCTGTCCTCTCACATCATAAAGTCTACTGTACCATTATTGCTTGTAAACAATGCTTGATCTGTGCGTATTTCTCTCTTGATTCAGATGCGGTTACTTTTTTTTAATGCAGAAAGCAATATTACAGATCTGGAAGCAAAATGTCTTGATGGATTTTTAAATTAAAAACATGCAGCTTTTCATGTGACTGGAATTGATGGACTGGAAACATCCAGTCCAGTACTTGTATTGTTATGATATCAACACTTATTCTGACAGCACCATTCACTGCAAAGGATCAGTGGTTGAACAAATTATGTAATGCTGAGTTTTTCCAACTAAACTCCATCTTCAATGACCCGAGTACATTTCCTTAGTTGGTGATAACTAGCGCCATTAACTGAAGTTCTTGTCTAATGTTTTCAACAGAATAAAAACGACGGTTATGCTACATATATTTACAGAAGTAGAGTTAGATAAGCTTGCATAAAGGGTGACTGCAAGAGCACTTAAAGAGAGGCAAAGTGGTGGTGTAAGAGTTTGTTTAAGTGATTATTTATGCTGGTTTTATCTAGAATTTTACTTTGGTGTGTTATCGCTGGTATAATGCACATAAATGATGATAATTTTAAAACTGCACAATAAAAAATAAATAAACAATAGACAATTATTTTAACATCTTGGCTATTTTTTGAATAAAGTATCCAAGGATCTAATATTTAACAGAAGTATTGGCGTATGTTGAAAGTCTATTTGCGTGTGCAACTTTTTCCCTCCACATTTCACAACCATGAAATATGCTTTCATATTTATACACTATATGCATAGTGATGTCAGTGAACAAAGGTTTCATTGTACTTTCCTTGTGGTCATTGTAAAAGAGCAAAATCCTCAAAGTAAGAGATGTTTATATTTAGAATTTGAATGAAAGCTGTGTATATATTAGAATAATTCCCATGATTTGGTTTTAATAAATTAAATAAAGGGCTATAACTCAAGTAGTTTTCACTGTCATCTATATTTAGAATTTTTTTTTTTTTTTTTTTGCCACCTAACTTTGTGTGCACTGACTTCCTTTTGTAAGAGTGCTTACCCACAAAGCATTTCCTTGAATTGGTTGAATTGAGTACCGCTTATTCAAATGAATGCTCATCTAATTAGTTTATAAACATATTACAGTGATGCAATATTCAGTGCTCTTCGCATTAATGAATAAATGACAGTTAAATAACTTTACACAGAGTTTCCTGGTGGTCCAAGACTCTTCATCTCAAGACCAGCTTCTGTGTGTGTCTGTGGGCGACAGAGGGGAGCCGGTCAAAGAGTTTCCTATCTTAACCACTGGAGCAGGTACCAAAAGGCCTCTCTCATATACTCTACACAGGTTTGCAATCTTGAGCGACATGACATTATCAACTTTATAGCTGCATACTATTATTGTCCAGTTCTTGTTTTTTGGTTTATTTAGTCTCCCTTCAAGTGCATTTATTTAGCTTTTATGTGTAAGTTTCCTGGTATTTAAAAGAGCGAGCTTTAAGCGTTCAAGGAAATGAATGAGCATAGGCAAAGTCGGTCATAATGCAATTCTAAGCTTCACATTTCCTGTTGCAACCCGACATGGGAACTACAGTACTGGGAATAGTTTGAGCTACGTACATGAGAAGTTTGTGCAAAGTTCAGTAAGCTCTGCTGCACGGTAGTTCTCTATTTGTGTAAGCTGATAAAATTCACATCCTGAACCCTACAGTCTTCCTATTTCCTCATTACATGTGTGTACTTTTGAAGTTCATGACTAGTCCGTCCAGTTTCTCTCTTTCAATCTTAGTGCTGCAGTCTGACTTAGCTCTCTTGTCGTTTTGTTTTTCTTCCATAGCTCTGCGCTTGACGGCATCGCACCTGGCTTTCCCTGATCTCTTTCAGCTGCTGCACTTCTACACAGTAAGCAGGTGGGATGAGTTATTTTCATCTTGCAGCTATTGATAAGGAAGCACGTTGGTTTTGCTTGGTAACAGGATGTTATCACAGGAAACTCTGTGTGCCCCTGTGTTAGACAGTAAAAAATATATGAAATATTCTATGCACTGTTAAGCAAAACAACTGCTAACCTGCGATTCCACCCATAACAAATGTTGGTGTATATCGGTTGGTTCTGTGATGTTCTGTTAATTTGATAGTATTTGTGTCTTGAATAAAACCAGTCGTTTTAGACATATTTTTGCTCACCGTGTCGGACAAACAGTCTCAAATAATCAGTAATCTGGTTGTAACCATTGCAGGTGCATTAAACTGAATAACCTTATTAAACCAGATTAAAAAGTTATATGATCAGTTTTTGCTTCATTTAAAATAGCTACTTTTGAAATATCTAAATAATGCTAAATCATATAAATAATTAGTTTTTCTATTATCTGATGTTTGCTGCACTTCGCTTTCTCTCAGGGATGTTTTGCCTGTCTGTTTATTGGTTCCCCCATGGGTTTACACCCTTAAAAGTCTACCGGATCATCTTGTTCCTCTGCTTGGTCCAAGTTAGTACTTGCCCTGTCATTTAATATTCTCTCTGCTACACTATATTTCTGCTGTTGTGCAAATCAGACTCTCTGAACTCCAGTGGTTTGTGTGTTTGAACTGCAGAGACCTGGCTGTGCCCCTCTTCGGATCCGCTGATTAGCAGTATGACTTCAGAAACACAAGACACGGCAGAAACACCAGAAACAGTCATGTGCACTATACAGGTGATACAGACCCTCTGTGTCAGTGACCTTTACTGTGCTTCTCTGATGCTCTCAGTGTTATAATATTTGTTTGGTGGTAAATAAGCGGTATATGTAACCACAACTAATTGTGCTTAGTAATTCTAATTTGGGGTATATGACATAAAGCAGGCCACTGTACCTATAAAGATACTGGTTCATGCCAATGTCTAGTTTTAAGTAGTGAACTAGTTTTAGAGAAACTAACTAATCATTTGAGAAACAAATAGGTTTGTACTTTATCTTAGAGTGATATTAATAACTATTTACTAGTGGTGGGCCGTTATCGGAGACTCTTATCGCACAATAAAAAAATATCGCCATTAATCTATTCACAAAGTTGTGTTGGGAGCTGGATCATGCGCTCTGTATGCGTGCATTGCTATAGTCGTTCGGATTGATTACAATTAGTATAATCACAAATACCATGGAGAACAGGGGTAGGAGGAAAAAATCGATGCAACGCTATTCTCTCTTTAATGATTCTGAATAATTCATAATCAATGTTTTTCCCGCATACGGCACATGTGTGCGCTCGAGACGCACCGGGTTTCATTGCACAGAATTTGCGCTGAGACACATGCACGTTGCTTGACTGTGTGTGCTTCCATCCGTCGCGTTTTACTTTAGATATGTTTTTTATGTACCGTTTGGAATGCATTGGTATTAGATGCAGGAAACCTGCGCGACGAAGACTTTATCACTGACAGTCACGCGCGCTTTGTGTTCGTCCTGAACTTGCATTTTCAAATGCTTTTATATGAAACTGATGAACACACCGTCAGTTATGTTTTCAGAGCAGAGCAAAACATCTGATATGTGGCAAGAGATCCGTGCATTAGTCTGAATGCAGCCTGTTAAACCTGCCACTGTCTATGATCTCATCAGTAATAATCAAGTGGCAATAATGCAGAGGAAAAAAAAAAAGATCCAACTTTTAAAGTCAAAACTATTTCTGTAAACTTTCGTTAAAGAGCACTTTTTAAAATAAGTAATAGTTTTAAAAAAGTATAATGTTTTGCACAAAATACAGACTAAAATGCATGTTTGAACTGCTTCAACTGAACATATCTTGCTCTGACATTTCTTAAAATTTTGTAAAAGATGAATTAATCTCTTAATTTAAAGGGATAGTTCACCCAAAAATGAAAATTTGATGTTTATTTACTTACCCCCAGGGCATTCAAAATGTAGGTGACTTTGTTTCCTCAGCAGAACACAAACGAAGATTTTTAACTTTAACCGTGGCAGTCTGGTAGTC
>JAUMHQ010000074.1:2929622-2947261 GCA_032361165.1 Enteromius paludinosus
CTAAGCTACACACCTTCTATGTACATATCAGAGAACAATTTAAAATATTCTCTCAATGCATTCTATGGCACCTTTAATATTTTCTAACACTTTATTTCTATGGGTCCACAGCATACTGACTGAGAATCTTTACAAGTAAATGTCAGCTTATTCTACTAACCCTAAACCTACCCTAACAGTGTACTCTGAGAGTATGTGTAGTTACAAATTAATGAGAGTTAAGGCCAATTCACACCGCACAGGCCAGTTGGCTCAAGTTGGCTGTTGTCTTTAGAATCGTAAGAGTCATGTTTACATGGCAACAACAGACATTGGCGAACTGTCACTGACTGCAGAAAAAATGGATGATCCTATATTCACAATCCAAAATTTGTGTGTCATTATTCACACGATAAGACAGTGAATTAAACAAAAGGGGGTTGTTGGTGAAGCCGTGGTTGTTGTATTTTAATTGAAAACAAACTCTAACCAACATCTGGCAGGGGTACCACACTGGTGGGAGTCTGTTGGCGGTTGTGAATTGGCCTTTAATTGTAGCTACAAAGTTACTTAGAGTTAGAAGAATGTATAAAGTGGGCTATCAATAAATAAATAAAGTGTAGCCCTGATTTTACAGATATTTTAGATGATAAAATGAGTCTAATTAGAAACCCTTACAACATGGCTGTGGCTGTAGCACTCGCAGACTGACTCACGTTTCCTTCAGAAGCATCTATATCAAAAATCTGAATTTAAACTAATTTGTTTATATGTTTAGTTTGTCACTCATGCGCTTGTTATCACTAGACACGTTTTCTATACATAGTATATTGCTTGATATTTAATAAATTAATTTTTGCTTGAATGACCATGATAGAAGTTTTGTTTTGTTTTGACATTTTTGAACTGGTTCGAATGCAGTCATTTCCTCTTCCTGTTATCCAATCTTCTTATTTAGGCCTGAATTCGCTGTCGTTCACTGAGACCACTAGAGGGAGGTATTGTACATGGTTTTAAGTTCTTATCGTGTGTTTTATTGTTGCAAAAAGTAGATTTTTATTGTTTAAATTATTTTATATATATATATATATATATAAAAGTGCAAAAACAGGAGACTAATAATTCATATTCTTGCTTTGCACTTACAGAAGCATTCTTTCTTTATTGTGCAAGGTTTACAGACTCACACAGAGATGCATAATTGTTCATACATTCTTCAGAATGCATGTTTATATAGAATAATCCTTATAGACAGCCGACAAAAGCCTAGAGGAACACAATCACAAAATAAATTAAAAATTTAAATACTGTGTTTCAGCCTAAACAGCATCCGAAACTCTTTAAGTCATCATTTAGAAATAAACAATCATGCATTTTTCACTTATGCAGTGGATCATGTGAAATAACGCAGGGCATAAATGAGATGTATGACCTTCTCTTGTGTGCCGCTGAATACACAGAGGGTTAAAGCCTGAGCTATTTAAAGACTAAAGAGGAGCAGGCTTTCAAATACACACATTCTGAAGTTGTAATGCTTTGATTGACAGCTTTGTGAGGAGTGTGAGCTATAACGAAGTTGCAGTTAATGGAGATAAATAGAGACGTGCCGGTGGCAAAATGCACCCCAACACTTTCAAACCAATTATTCTCTACATTAAACCAACGGATGGATCATTAACAACCTGCTTGGATTTTTCCTTTCTGTCTCACACACACGTTCACACTTCTCTTCAGTCACAGACCCAAAATGCATGTATCATTTGCAGCAGCTTGTTCACGACAATTTTGCTGATATTGTGCTGTGAACAGTGACGTGGAGCTGCTTTATTGTGCTCCATCTAAACAGTGTGGTGTTATACGACCATAGATGTCATTCATTACCAATATATTAAACAACATTATGGGTCATTCCTGGTATTCGGTAGCATTTTGGCTTCACGATATTTATTTATTTATTTTTTTCATGTTTTTAGCATTCTACCAAAATACTATGGAACACACACTGGCCAAGCTCTGTGTTCTATTAGAATTTCCACCCTGTTAGTTTCACATTCCACATCTATTAAACCCTAACAGGGTGGAATATTGTGAGCTAAATTAGCTGTAGTTTCTTCAGTGATCAACATTCAACTCTCAAACCTTCTACAGATGAGCATAACGTTTATAACATATGGTATAGCCTGACAGGGTGGAACTTTAAGAGTGAGAACATTTCAAAAAGTGAAATTTACCTCCATTTGTACAGTTAAATTACAGCTGGAAAAAAATAAACAATATCACTACTTGAAAATCATCACGTATTTTAACAGTTTAGGGACAAAAATAAATGTACTTAGGTTCACATTATTTATATATATATGAGTAAATGAGGTTTAGCCTATTATTGAAACATATTTTGAGGTTTTTTATCATTACATGCGTTATATTTCTAGTGGAAGTTGATTAGGCTACTTTGCACTGAGGACATGATCAAATTTAACACATACATCAATTAAATTGTTTGTAAAAAAACAAAAAAACAAAACTAAATAATATTTTGAATTTCTATTATTTTTTAGACCTACAGTAACATATATGATTTTAGCAATTTCTTATAAATATACAACTATATTAAAATATACTATATATAACTGACATTAAAACATCAGGCTTTGGTTATTATGTTAAAGAAGTCTTACCCCTTTGACAAATATGTTTTGATAGCAATGAGTAAGGTTTACAGTCAAAACAAGAATCACTGAACGATATTGTAACAGTAAATTTGACAAGCTATTTGAAGATTTAGGAATTGATACAAATTCAGGTGAAACCAGCGTTCATCCAGTGATCAAGTATTTTTATTGGTTAAAAGAAAACGTTCAATCAGGACAGATTCTAGCCTTTAATGATTATCAGAATTAAAAACATGAAGAAAGCTAATGAACGTGCTTCAATTGGGCTAAACCAGTGTCTTCCCTGCTTAAATAAATGATCTTAAATGACAAGTGTAATACAAAGAAGAAAAAAAAGAGAAGAAAAGCTAATTGATGGTCAAGAAAAATTAGGGAAAGAAATTAAAGTGGAGGGACTCGGGTGACCTTAAGGGGTCAGATAGATAGGCCTCTTCCTGTTAACCCTTCAGTGAACTCTGACCCCTGATGCAGGCTAAATCTATCACACGAGGCTGGATTGCATGTATGGGGGTGAACATGGAGCCAGAAAAGCATCGATGCATGAAAAGCACTTTGCCAGAGATTTGTGGTGACAAGGAAAGTAAAAGCCAACTCACATGTAGAAACGTTCATTTCTTTTATTTTGTCTGCGGTTTAGTATCTTTATACGTTTTAAACAAAGAGATACAATAGATAAAAATTGCCCCCAAAACAACAAATAAACAGTGGTTGAAATGTTTCTTCTCTTAAATTCAAATGTCCTCTATTTTTAGTCTCTAATTGTTTCATTTAATTTGAAGTCGAGCCATTCTTAATGACTAGATTTTATTGTTTTGTTAAACAATAAAATCTTACTTTTTCATTTGTGTGGTGGGTTGTTGTGCTTTATAAATATTTCTGGATTAAGAAATGTGTCTGATTAAATATGCATTGGTCATTTTTTTTTTTTTAATGGTCGAAAGAAACACTGCGTCAATTCTTTTGCATATCAATAGAAGTATCAATGTATCAACAGTCACATAATATGTTTTAATGCAGACAGAAGAATGACAAAAAAGAGCTCCGGTTTCCAAGATTGACGTCAAACAAATCTTCAAAACGTATCGTTAGATATCCAGGTATTCATCAATACATTGGTACTTTGTGGTCATGTGAGTCAGGTCCTTTAGAGCAAACCAAAAATGTGCCAGTCGGGACCTCAGCAGGTAAACATTCACATAAACTTCAAATAACTGAAGAACATATTCACTTCTTTATCGTGGCACTCGGATATATTTGAGACTTTAAAGTTTTGGAGTAGCCGTAGGTCGGACACAGATAAATACAAAACAATAACAAAACAATTCAATTAAATAATGCGTTAAGACTACACGTGAGACTGACTTAGCAGAAGAACTGAAAGAAATGTTTATGGCCCTCAGCTAGGAAGACAGAGACTCTTGGCTCTTTACAGGTGAATCCAAAAAAAAATCTTTCCGTTTCACCCCAAAATCAAAACAAGAGAGACGTGTAATATGTACCGTAAAGGCCATAGCGGAAATCCGTCATAATGCAAAATGATTCCTAATTCTCTGTGTCTTATTTTTGATTTTGGGGTGAAACGTGACGTGGCTTCACCTATTAACCATGTTCAGCCTAGGATTTGGTGCAACTGTTCATCTCAGAAGACTATTTCAGGACTCTCTGGCATGTTGGGTCCTGACTGAGGAGGTATATGCTGTGTTTTTCCGTTTGTGCTCCTCGAGAGGGTTTTTTCGGAGGCAAGGCAAGAAAGGCAATGAAGGCCTTAATGTTAGATTAAGGGAGATTTCAGCTCACCCCTAAGGCCATCGGAAGACGCGGGTATATCAATCAAACGCAGCAGTGTGCATAAAAACTAGTAGATAGATGTATTAAGTACAGTGCATTCAGAGCATTGTCACGAGGAGATCAGATAGCGATAAATGGTTCAGGAATGTAACAAGTCTGTCAGGCATGGAAGCTGAGTGCATAAAATGGACGTTTTGATACATTTACGATGCCAGGTCAGTGCATTTAAGACATTCTCAGAGTCATTACGTGTCGACCGCGGTGATGCCCTGAAGGTTTGGTGAGAGTGATGGGCTGTGGTACTGCAAAGTCAATTTACAATGCACCCTTCCATCCCAGTTTCAGCGCACCCTTCCCTGCTCCGCTCTCAGTTAGTGGGCGTGGATGTCAAGGCCTTGTCCTATGAGGGGTTCGGCGGGGTGGCTGTGGGGTGGCGGATGGAGCAGCATGGCGGTGTGGGGGCCGGGGTACGGGTGTAAGGACGGGCCAGCATGGGAGTATCCCGGCTGGGGCAGGAGGGCACCGGGGTAATCTGTGGGCAGGGACGGCATTCCCTGGAGACCTGACCAACGAGAAAGAGAAAGAGTGTGAACGAAAGCCAATATCGAAAGATAACACACATATCGTCCCACTCTGGAGCATTGTTTTGGTAGCCTGGGCCCGCCCATACTTCCTGTGATGCTACATTCTTTTCGCGAGCAAAGTTAGTCTGGCCAAGCTGCCGTTTTAGAGCATTTCAGATTCCCAAAAAAGTGGGAACCAATGAGAAACGAGCACGACTGAGGCGGGTGTAACGCGATGACGCAGCAGTTCTGCGGCGTTCAAACATCCTACTGCTTTAATGAAGCTAGCTACAATTGGTTACAGTGGCTTCAGGTTCTGTCGCTACACATTCGTCATCGGAACGAGTGGTCTGATTGGTTGTAGATTCGTCCAGTAGTATACAGAGGCATCTGATGGACGCAGGTTAAGCCCGCCTCCCCAGAAGGCGGGTAGTAAGGCAGCTTGGCCAGACTTAAGATCCTAAGCCAGGCTATTGTTTTGGTGCTGGTGCTTGTGAAAGCTGTTCTCACCTGCTGTCCTAAGACCTAAATGAGATTGTGCATCTAATCCATATCCTCCTAGAGCCGCCCCCTCAGGACTATACGGAGTACTCTGGCCTGAGGAGAAAAAAACAAAACACACACACACACACACGTGTTATTCAGTGCGCAGAGCTGCATTTACCGCTCATTTTACGAATCCAGAATCACTTTCATTCACCTGAACGATTTGATTGGTCAATCATTGGCTGGACTATTCTGCGTCTGGCGTTTATAAACCTGAGGAGAGGCGGAAGAGCAAGCACAAGTTATTCTGATGATTTCAACAGGCCAAATGAGAATATTTGAATCCATTTCACAGTAATTAGAAATACAGGATGAAAATGTAAACACAAAATACACACATTTAATTAAATTGCTCATTAAATAGGTGAATATGATGGTGTTTACTAACCAGTTATTGACCTGGAGTATAGTGAGACCCGTGTCTTGAGACAGCTGCTTCTTCTGTTCTTCAGATGGGTATGGATGCTGAGAGAGGACAAAAAAGTAATACAACATCAGCTAGCTGTATTGTGCTGGGGGTTACCTATATATATACAATCATATTGAATGTGCACCATTTTAGACATTTGAATAATTTTTTGGAATAATTAACTGTAACGTATTTATAAAGGAGCACATTCCTTAACAGTTACTGGTGATCTAAGAATACTATCTTTATTCACTCGAGTCGGTTTGTTACCCACGTTGTATTTATTATTAGTAGCTTCTGGATCTACTGTCATTTGTAACTACAGAAGCGCCATTAGTTTGCAATTACCGTATGCTCATTGCTTCTTCTGCTAAAGCTTTGCTCAGTTCCACTGTGCTCATCTATTGCGATATTATTTATCACAGAGTTCCTAAATTCATGGATATTAATTTGAGATTATTGAGATTACAATCCCTTTTCCAAACCTTGTATCTTCTTTTTCTAAGCTTTCCTCTCATCTATGTTAACTTTCTTCAAGCTCAGTTGCTGTTATGTGTTTTTCTGCCACCGTTTCTCTGATCCATAGTGATATTTTTCTACGGAGCGCAAAAGAAATGATGTTTTTTTACTGTAAATGAGCTGGTTTCCTCTCTTACCGACAGGTGCTGGAAGAGCCAAGCTCTCATAATGTTTGTTGCAACTTTGGGAAAGATTCCTCTTTTCTTGTTGTTTCGTCTGTCTCTATCTGTTTCATCTTCTTCTCCCGTGCTGGGAGATGCCATGCTTCCATCCAACCCATCACCTGACACAGAACAACACACAAGCGTTAGATTGGATTGAGAATGTCAAGTAATGTTTTTTTAATCAGTGTAAGTAGTTACGAAATAAATGAGGATAAAATGTGCAATTAAATTACAGTTACTTATTAAAATGCTAAAAATTTTCAAAAAGGGGCACATCTAATTTTTTCCAACACGTACAAATTTGATTGATTTCTTTCCCATAGATTCATATTTTTTTTCCAAGGTATTGTTAGATGCAAGGATTTGATTTCAAAAACAGGAATAATATTATTTTCAATCTATATTTAACCTCAGAGGGATCTGAAAGGAATAACAGATGTTAAAGCCTGTTTTGTGGTGGCTGTACCTAACATTATAATCTTCATTCAGCTGTTGACAGTGACTGTAAATTTAGAAATGCATGAAAATTATATTACATCAATGAACTAATTGAAATAGTTATACCTAGTAAATAGGGTAATTGAAAACCTGTAACCTACTTCATTTCCAAAGTAACCTTCCTAACACTTGTTTTTATTTTAAATACGATAACAAGATGCCAATTGTTGACTGAAACATGTAAAATTGAAACATTTATCACTGCATACAGTTTACATAATTCCCGACTTCGCTATAGCACTTCATTTAGAGCATAGCCGTTGTGTGTAAAATGCTGAGTACCAGCATCGCTGCAGTTCTCTGCGCTGTGTGAGGTGAGGCCACAGGAGGCACTGGGGGTGCCCGAGGGGGTCGACACACAGTCGTCCGGATCTCGCAACCATGACTGGTTCTAGATCAGGAGAGACAGGCACAGTCAGACACACTGGAAACAACTAACTCCCTGATATGTGTCAGACGTCTGCTGACTTACTTGCTCTGACAGATTGGTGCAAGAGCCAGTGAAATCTTCCATGTCAGATTTGGAACCCCCCTCCCGGTCCTCCAGCACCAAATCAGTGGGCATCTTGCCTTTTAGACAGGTGATGTACCGATGGCAGAAATTATCACAGAGGTCATGGACCTATGAGAGACAAGTGAAGGTGTCAGATTCATTGACATATTAACGATTCATTGCATGTATTGAGAAAAGAACTGTCTACATCTAAAAAAAACATTTGAGCATGCTCTTTGGTGTCACTGACAGCAAGCCTATAGTATAGTTTGACATGCCATTTTTGAATATAGGGAAGTGTATAAGCTGCAAAAAAAAAAAAATCAATAACAAAATAACAATAAAAGAATAGAAAATAGAATTGAATAAAAGAGGTCAGTAAATTATAACAGACCCTAAATCACACATAGTACCATGGTTTGTAGGACTAAGCTTTAGGAAAGCTTTACAAACAGGTTGTAAGAGAAAGAGAAAGAAAAAAAGCACACCTTTTCTAGCTCTAATAGATGAAACCGTAGAACTTGAATGGCCTGGATCATCTGTTTAAAGAGATCACATGGTTAAAACTGTCATGCTTTTTACTGAATTACATTGAACCGCTTATTTAAAAGTTCTTGTATATCTTACCAGATTGTCCAGTTCTGGATTTGATGAAAAGATAGGTTTCTCTGATCGAATCTAAAAAAAAATATTGCAATCTGCAGTTATTTCTCTAATATAGCCCAGAAAACACCTCCACAAGACACAAGCCTGTTGTCTCTGATATGTTAAACTAGTCTGAAATGAGAAGTCACAAATTCAAGTCTCTCTAGGTTTCAAGGGCCAAGGTTTCAAATAAGGCTTTATCAAAAAATATATAGTTATATGAATTTCTTTTCATTTTAATTTTACTTTCTCAAATTTAAATTATACGCCTGCATCCAGTTTTGTACCTTACCTTCAATTTGAATGTAAGAATTGAATTGTAACTTGTAACAAATCTATGTCTGGTTTGCACTCAATGCCAATTATTGTAGCCCATATTGTATTGTATGTCAAATTTGTATTTATTTAAATTTTGACTTAAAATCTTACATTTTTACTTGCATTTTTGTATTTAATTCCAGCAAGGGTTTGAGAGTAACGCAATTTCAGTTCTCTGTATGTCCTGTACATGTGGCAGAATTGACAAATAAAGCTGACTTTGACTTCGAATTTAGAAAGCTCAATAAATCCTGTTGGCTTGGTTACTCACTTGTTTGGCAAAGGCCGCGATATCATCATTAAACGATTCGGAGGAGCAGACGTCACTGTGATTGGTCATGCCGGGGAGATGGGTGGAGTTTGACATCGAGTCTCGTGGTGAGCAGGTGGCAAGTTCACACTTCTCAAATACCAGAGCCAGGAGTGGAAACAGAGGATGACTGCAAATAAACACACATACGCTCCAAGTAAGAAAACACAGCAGGGTGAGAAAATGCCACACAGACAATTGATGCCCCAACAAATGTCATAGCTACTGTGGATTATCTAAAATGTTGAGGCGTGTAATTGATTCAACATTATTTCTTAGCTTAATGTGTTTGGAGGACTACAAGGAATTTGCAAATAAAACGGCATATTTAAAACACTGATATTTGTGTTTAAGTAGCCTGAATCATCAACAATGGCTCAACCATTGAAGTGGGTTTGGGGCCAGAATAACGGGAGTGTTTAGAAAATCTGAAAAATGTGATTACTACTGAACTTTGATGCCCCACCATGTGCAGATCATTTGTTTTAATTGTAAAAAAATTTTTTTAGCCAAAACATGCATATTCATGTGAGAAAGTAGAAGAATTGAAATCAAAAATACTGCGTATTGCATATAATGCCATGATTCTCCTAGTCAGAACTAATCAAGACCTGAAGGCAGTATATGTGAACAAACACACGGCTCATTCATGTTTCGTGTGTGTTAACAGATGGTTTAAGTAACCAGACTCTCACCCGTAGATCTGGTCCCGGTGGTGTTTCAGGGAGTCGGGCACAGTGTGGCCGTAGTGAGGTGGAGGAAGTGACCTCATGGCGTCCCTGTAGTCTCCCACAGGCATGGCGTCAGAGCCTGGGTAGTGCACCAACTCCTCATACTAGATATGGAGAGACACGATAAGGCAAATGCATGAGATAAGACGATGCCTGCTTCAGCCTCATGTTAGTGAGATGTGCTGTGTGGGGGAAATTTATTATGATGTATACGTATATAACAGCACATTTGAGTATGTGCGCTAGCGCTAGGCTGTTTGAAGTCACTGCAAATTGTATCTCCACCTTAATAAACACTGAATGCGGGGAGACTTTGATGTGCGGTTTTTCAGAGCGCCGAGCAACATTCACCCAGGGACATAAACTTTCCTGCTGATTTATAATTAACAGCCTTACATACAAATACATCAAGTCATCCAGCCTTCATTTATACTAATTAGGCGCTTTTACAGTCAGCTTACTGATTAATGCTGTAACACAGAAGAAAAAGACTCACACAATGCTTTCTGGAGTAATCAGTAATCTTATTTTTTTACTGCACTATAAATTTCATCGTGGCAATTTCCAATCACTGCTTACGTATTATTGAGAAGTTGCATAAATCGTTACTAACAGCGTTGCTTAATGTAAGCCAGCTCTGCCATTTACATTCTAACAAAAAAAATTTAAGCCTCTGTAAATAATCAGGATTTCCTGTAGCACATAGACACCATACATGCGTGATATAATTATTTCTCTATATGTGTTCTCTATAATTCATTTGGCTCTGATGCTGCAATATTCTCATATTCAAGGTCTTTAAAATACTCCCAATGTATATTCTGTTATGAACAAAATAATGTGTGACTAAACATTTAAGGACACCACAATTCATATTAAAAGTGATTCACTTTAAAGACTTAAATTTAAGTATGCCTACTTTAAAGATGCACAATTGAAAAATGTGTTTTAATAATTATCAGACATTATTTATAAATGAGACATCATAAAAATAGCTCAAATGCATGTATAAAACAACGTGAACCATTTTTCTATTAACAGTAACGTAATCAAACTTTAGTAGAGTAAATGATTAAAGTCATTAGGGGCAAACAACAACCAATTGTAAGCGATGGAGTTTCAAGCAAACGAAATATGATTGAACATAAACAGTATATATATATGTAATGCTGCAGCTTTGCTGTTTCGAAAGAAAACAGAAACGAGCATCACAACCATAAAGGTGCAAATGTAAGATCATAGAAACTATCATATCTGATATTAATTTTTAGCGCTGCCCATTTTTCACTTCAAATCTTAACAGGCTTTCACAGGCAATAAAAACACCAATCAGTGTCATTGAATTTCCTGGATCAATCTCGCACATGAGGACAGATGAAAGAGCTCATATTTGAGATTGAACAGGCCGATGCCAAATTAACAGGATCATAACTACCATTTTTAAGTAGACAGAAAGCAACAAGAATTTCCCTTTGGCCGCTCACTGTAGCACAAAAGTTGACCTACATACCGACTTCATCTGCCTTACTAGGGCCTGTATGCTATTCCTACACTACTTCATCTGATATTTGCATTTTATTGCTTTTCTGAATCCATGTAGCAGCTAATTGATTTTAATGAGGATAAAACTGAGTAACTGAGTGTATAAGCACCTTTGTGACAACTCTGCTGCCTTTCAAATAAATGTAAGTCAACATGAATAAATTAAAAGTTTAATGATTAAGCCTACTTCTTACTATTTGAATGCAAATTAAGCCAATTACGCATCACTTAATGAAATAATGTTTTTTACTGACGCTGCATTGGAAGTTATTATAAAGTGCCAGCCCAAAAATCTTACAATTACAAAATAACAATTATTTTTCGGATTGTGGATTTAGATCTCAATAGTTAATTTCTTTAGTTATGCTAACGCGTTACTCGGTTTGTTTTTGGTACCCACGAGATAGCATCCTATGCATCAAAGTAGCAAAAAAATGGACCTGGAAAATAAAGAGAAAACAGGACCTACCCTCTTCTCCATGCGATACGGAAGCCGAGCTCACACACTCACTGACGGATGACAACACACACCAGCGCGGCAGATAAGACACACTCTCCACAAGAACTAAAGCATAAAAAGAAACATTGAAGAAAACTAAGCATGCGTTGCAACACAAACGTTTACTGATACCGTATTCGAATTCTGGACCAAAAGCATTCGGAGCATCATAAAATAAATGCAAGCACATATGAGAGCAGCAGATTGCTTTTCACTTTAAAAGTATCCAGCAAAATAGCAGTTTAAGTGTTCTGGAGTGGATGAGAAATGCCTACAATGCTATTATATTATACGCGTAATAAATGAATAACATATTATTTATCCACGTTAATGTTATGGAAATTGGGTTATATTATGGATATGATGAGAAGGCGTAAGGATACCCCACCTTAGTAAGAATGTAGCGTGGACCGGGCCGAGTATCCAGCATTAGCGGCGCGTTTCAGATGATGTCGCGTCCTTTCCGCGCTATCGACGTCCATAAAGCGACGCGTTGAGCTCAAATGCGTCTCTCCACAATGAGCGATGAAGCTTTAAACCAGAGAGAGAGAGAGAGAGAGAGAGATGGAGACTGGGAGTTGTTTAGGGGGTCAAAACACAACGGGGTCTCTCACCCCCACCTCCTTATCACACACACTCGCGCATTACAAACGCAGAGGCTTTCGTTTTATCTGAAGGACGCTCTCTCTCTCTCTCTCTCTCTCTCTCTCTCTCTCACACACACACACACACACACACACACAGAGCCTGCTTACCGAGTTTCATCATCGCTATTCCGGCGAAAAATCATTTTGTCTGATTATAGGTGGCTAATATGTGCAGCAGATCCGTTTTGAAGCATGCACTGGGTTGCACTGGTATATGAACACACATGCGTTATTCCCGCTTGCATACTCGTCACATCAAATCCTACACAATGCCAATTGTAAAGTATTGACTTATTGCATTTTATAATGAATTATCTTAAAAATATACCAAAATACTAAATACCCTTTCTCAGAAGTAACTTCAATCTTTGCATATTAAACAACTGCTGTCAAAGTGATTTGATAGTAGATCTATGAAGACTGTGACCATAAGTGTTTCAGGTTAGCTTAACATTTAACCAGAATGAGTCAAAATCCTAAATTGAAAATAGTGTGTGCAATTCGTATCAGGAAAAGTTGTGTCTGTGTGTGAATACAAGAGATTTACATGAATAAATGAATGATCACATACGCATAAATAAATAGGTTGAAAATGTTTGAGCTGTAGTTTGATTTGCATTTAGCCCTGACTCTCAACAAGAAATTACAAGCATTAGACTAGTTTAAACTGATGAAATTGTTTAATTTGATTGCTGTTTTAACATATGTATTAAAACGTGTAGAATTAAAATAGGTGAATTAGGGGAAAGGGATTAATGGAGGGGTATAATAAGAAAATCATTAAAGTAAATTCATGGAAAAGCATGTTTTCTAGTGTTACGACAATTAATCCCTGACTGTTACAGCTCGCCTGGCAGTGGGATAGGATGTAACAACTGCACTCTTTGCACTTAAGAGTTATTTAAGAGGTTAAGAATAATTAAAGATAATGTCAACTTGTAGTGTAGCAGATAAATGGTGCAAAAAACAAAACAAAACAATAAATAAGTTACAGATTACAGCAAAAAAGGGCTACATTTCCAGGTGTCCTGTAAAATTGAACACCTACTCAATTTCTTATAATGACATATATTTGCTGGAAAGGCAGACTTGTGGTTTCTTCTTTTGAAATAAATGCATTTATGTTTCTTAAGTGTCAAAATATTTCCGGGGGACTACTTTATGATGCAGAAAATCAGCTGATAATGCTAACTGCCAACTGTCAATTGAATGTACCATAATAAATAACAACCATTACCATGTAATTGTTTTAATTGCAGGGCAAATTACAGCAATATGTTTCTGTTATTTATGACTGTCTTATCTTTGAACCAGTAATATGGGAGACTGTGTCTGTTGTTGTATGGAGAAAATGAGCTACTTTCAGTTCATAAAACCGCAAGAAGACCACTGATAAATTACATAAAGAAGGTAGGTTGCAACTGAAAGCTTTTTCAAGAACTGAGTATTTTTAGATTGGAATGGGGCAAGTTGTCACATGCGTTTAATAGCCTACAACTTTCTACAATGCGTTAATTACACTCATTCTTAGTTTAATAATTGTTTTAAAGTTGAAAAGCCATTAAATAGCCTGTAAAACATTTTAAATACATGGTGTGTGTGATACGTGAATGAAAACAATGGCCTTTAAATATGTACCGAGTAGCATAACAATCAGTTAGAGCAACCTGTAACAGGAAAACGGTTCCAAGGCGACCCAAACGCGGTCTTGTGTTGTAAATCACCCTTAAATAACATAATAATTATTCCACACGTCCCCTGAACTCTTCTCCCGCAGAGCGAGCCCTCAACAGGCGGTCAGGACTTCAATCACCGCGGCCCTCTCCAGCGCTCTGCGGCCGGACCGACGCGCTCGGTGGGCGGTGGGCGGCGTGACATAAGCGAGGCAGAGGATCAGGCGATCTTCGGCCTTTCAACGCCATGGGAGGGCACTGGCCGACAGAGATGATCATAGCTAAATAAAGGCATTAACAGCGCAACAACAGTGATTGTAAAGACGCTCAATGGAGCAACGCCCTTTGAATGCGGCCTTTAATCGGGTATTTCCACTTGTAATGCGTTGTCATTTCATACGCAGACAAAATGCCTCACAACTAATGCAATGCCTTTTTAAATAATGCAGATAAATAATAATACACGTTTTGTCTGGGATACTATCAAATATTTTGAAATAATTTGCTAGATGCAAACATTATATGTGATGACTGTTGCTGTGTTTCACATTAGTTGTGTGTTTTTGTGGGAGTGAAATTAAGGGCTGATTAGTATTGTGGTGCGAGGCAGGTTAGTGTGATATTTTTTGTTTAATGTGGCTGTTTGACACTTCCTCTCAAATTGTCAGTGTTTGTTTAGGGGCATTTGTCACAGTATGCGTGTCTGTGAGTGTGCATGCTATGTGAAAGACATTCGGTCATTAGTCAAGGCGTCAGGAGCAGAAAAAGAAGGCATGGAGACGTGACGGCACTATTTTAGATGCAACAAAACTCGATAGGCTTATGATGTTTAATATTAATCCTGAGCTTATTGATCGTATGGTCCTATATTCACAATTTATGACGCTAACGAAACTGACCTCACGAATTAACATCCCAGAAACCTCACACAGTCTCTTAGGCCTGACCTTTGACATCTAGATCCATATCTGCTGCTGTGAGCGTTGTGTATCCCTGAGGGAGTCGTTCTCTGGTGTTCGTTCACCCTAAATGCTCAGGTCAGGATCTCTCTGTCAACATTTTTGGTGCCTTTTTATGCTTTTTGTTACTTTTTTTATAGCCCTTGTGGCACTGCTCATGTTACACAGTACGTTTACATGCACTTTGCAAGTTTGATTCCAGTAATAGTTTGTCCTGTAAAGATTTTGCGAAGACAGACTAGCAGAGGTAAAGAGACGGTAGCATGTGTAGGCTATATTACAGTTGGCTTCGGCATTGAGGTTATCTGTGTCATGTGTTTAATCCTTCAAATATTTAATTATGCATTGTGTCATGCACACAGCTAAAGATTGTAGGCCTCCTAAAAAAAAAGCAATTGAATGTCGATATGTTGTTTGGTTGTGTACATCTGCAGAAAGGTTTGCTAGTGTTGGCAGCTCAGTTGACATGACTGTAAACTCCGACGGCTAGTGTAACCCTGACATGCAGCAGGTTAGTGCAGTGCATCATGGAACATCAAAGACAAGTATAAGCCTACCTACATATAGCAGTGAGGCAACAACCAAAGAGGGAGGTAAAAAGAGAGAGGGAGAGAGTGCTTTTTTATGAGCATGCTCCTCTCCAGTTACTTTGTCGTCTGGCCCAGCACCCATAAATATTCTTTCACTTTTTCGATCTTTCACATCAGGCCTCTTATGCGTGCCATATATGAGTTCACCCTCTGCCTGAACTTTGTCTGAAATGTTTGCCTCCTATAGATGTTTCAACAAAGCTGAATATATTTCTAAATTACCTTTAAGCAAAATGAATCACTATAAATGCTTATTATTATTTATTGGTGTTTGGTACGGCGAAGAAGCACTTGTTCATCCTGAAAAGAGCCAGAAGACACTGAAGGGACCATAAAAACCCAGAGATTTCTTTTGACTTGGGCCAGTAAACCAGTAACCGAAAAATGCTACAATCTCTAATCTCAAAAATATTATTTTAGAAAACCAACCTATAGACCGAAATGTATGCCAACAAACCAATTCTGAATCAGTTCAATCATGTAGAAACGCCTCTTTAAAGTAATACACTCTTAAAAACAAAGGTTTCAGAAGGGTTTTTTCTCAGCGATGCCATAGAAGAACCAGTTTTGGTTCTCCAAAGAACCTTTTAGTGAAGAGTTCGAGAACCTTTTTACTACTGTAAAGAACCTTCTGTGGAATGAAGGTTCCATGAATGCTAAAAAATGATTTGTGGAACCATTGATGCCAAGACAGAACCTTTTGTTTTAAAGTATAATTGCATTTCAAGCATCCACCCAGAAACTGCATAGCGGCTCACTAAATAAGCATCTTCACAGCAATTTCTTGCATTTTTAAACAGAGATCAGTTTACTTGTATATTTGTTTGACATCCAATATTTTGAGATGTATCTATCTGTTCGTTTGTGTAGTTCTTGTTTGTTAGCAAAGAAGCTATGGCAGACTTTCCCATCTTTCTCTTCAACAATCTCCCTCCCTCTCTTTCTTTTTCTCTCTCTCTCCCTCCGATGGTCTTCTTACAGATGGAGATTAACTCCGAGCCCGAGCACCATCCGTTTCCCTGACTGTTTGTTATTAAAGAGATGGATGGTGGCTTGCAGTGCCAGCCCGACACAACCGCAATTACAGCAGGGCCCATGATAGATAGAGGGAGAGAGGGAGGAGATGGAGAGAAGGAGATAGAGAGAGAGGCATCTATCACGCCCCTTAATCTACCTGTCACTCCGGGGGGAGAGGCAGGAGAACGGAGAGTAGGGAATGAGTCAAAGAGAGAAATAAAGAGGAAAGATTTTGGTCTGGCTTATCTTGCAAATAGCTCTGCTTTGCTTTGACTTCTCTTTAATTGCAGGAAACATGTAAAATACCTTTAATCACAATCTTAATATTATACATTCACATGACATAAACAATTATGAGTAGGAATCTGAAGTTTAGATATTGGGATTTCTTGATAAGGTCACTAAATGCAAATTATGGCAGCTATGATAGCAACATAAACAGGCTTACCAACTTTTAAAATGTAGAAAAAGCTTTCCATATGCATACCCACATTCATTATACACACATATATATATGCTTTCTATAAACACATTTATGTCCTTGAACTGCTGAAAATTTCCACCCATTTGGATTGCATAGTTTTTAACATAGTTATATTAACAATTCAAAAACTCTACGTTATACATGCTTGTCAGTCATACTGTACATCAATGTTAAGTCACAATTTCTGCACTACAAAAAAGAAAAAGATATGATTTATTATTAACTATTTTTTTTATCTATTTTATTTGCATTGATTCAGATTGCAGAGGATCAGCATTCTTCATTGTTAAAACAATCCAATTTAATTAGTTAAAACATGTAAAATACGGCTAGCTGTGGAAAAAGCAGTCTTAGTTCAAATAAAAAGTCCTTAGCTGCTTCATTAATTTGTGTGTGAAAAAAAAGCATCACATTATTAGTTTATTAGTTTGATTATGTTAAAAAAAAGTGTAATCCAAATGGATGGAATGCAAATGCAACGGTTTACGGTTATAAGTTAAAGGTGCCATAGAATGTAAAACTGAATTGACCTTGGCATGGTTGAATAATAACAGTTCAGTACATGAACATAACATACTGTGAGTCTCAAACAC
>JAUMHQ010000074.1:2998607-3027536 GCA_032361165.1 Enteromius paludinosus
ATTCGAAAATAATGAACCTGCAAATGTCTCAACTGACCAATCAGAATCAAGCATTCCAGAGAGCCGTGTAATAAGTGTGTTTATGTTCAAGTTAGTTTGGGTGGGTTTGGTTCATTTGTAGCCCTGTTTTAAAAAACAAAACTGTTACAGTCATGGAGAAAGATGTGTAGGGGAGGAACTTCTTGATATTGCCACTGGTGGAAGAATGTTAATGATTAACTAAAAGATGTCAGAAGTGAGTTTCAGTCTTCTGATTGGTTGTTTTATTCATGCATGCATATATGTATATTCTTGCAGTAATGTAATGTAAGGGACATGTGAGCTAGAACATTGGTTTAATTAAATGAAGAAGCATTACAGTGCTAGTACCCCATTGGCAAATATATAAGAAAAAAACAGTATGAAAATGCATGGAATCAGTTTTCCCACGCTTTTACGATTAACATCTTCTTCACATCACATATTTAAAGTAATCTTTAAAAAAACAAAACGTAATGGCATGCACTATCCTTCACGCCGTCAAACATCAATCAATCGCTACAGAAATTTGGGGGGGCAAGAGGGGGTCACGCCCAAGGAGTAATATCATGTACCGCCACTGCACATGCCCACATTGTACAAAAAATGCCCTGACGCAAAAAACTGATGCGATTTTTTTTGCATCTACGGCAAAACGCATTGTAAAAAAAAATATCAGCGGCAATCACATCGCATTCGGACGGGATTAGTTTTTTCAGAGGATCACTGAGTTTGCTGAAAAACAGTAGGTAATTTTCTCTGGAATTATCACAGAGGTTGTGAGAGAAAAACACAGACATGGCAGATTCGGACGGGATTAAAATCACCAAGTACGTCTGTGAGACAAAAATTTCTCTAACGACCCCCTGTTAAACTAGTCCCGTCCAAATAGGGCTAGATAACAGGTCACATGACCTCTTTATTTGGTCATGCGATATGAATTCTTGTGATATGAATTGTCAGGGAAAAGTTCACAAAACTTGCACTTTTGGAACTTGCATTTCCTGTCTCCCATATTTGAAAATAAATGAAAGTTAACAGGTGTTTTCAACTTCATGAGATGCCGACCAGACTGATTGTTGTCTGATATAAAGCAGTGCATGCTAGCAACATGTGTGTTTTGTGGTCTTAGACCTTCCACTAATGTTCCCAAAATCAATATTTACATTAAAAACTTAAATCTGATAAAAATAGGCACCACATCATTGGCATTAGCAAATATTAAACTACATACAGTATTCTTCTACGTACAGTCACAGTATTTTGTGGTACAGTATGTGAAGTATTAAATGAAAAGTGTTTCTGTTGATACACGAACGCATCTGAAATGGATACATTGACAATTATTAAATTTAGTCCAACTAAATTACTGCTGCCGCGGAAGTCAAATACATCTACACTATATATAAGGCAAAAGGTGTAAATTGAATGCAAAATATTCAATCTGCGAAAAATAGGTTAGCGACCTACTTCTTTCACTGAGAATCTGGACTGTGCATTCAGTGGACACTTTACTATCCCTTGAGGCCACAGCAGAGGATTTATGAATGGCAGAGAAGCAATGCAACTGATGTTGGTAGGTCATGTGACAGTACCAACAGGGTGGATATAGTACGTATTTGGAATGCATGCATGTGTAGGTTTTTTTTTTTTTTTTCTGTTGATGGGTATCAAAATTTTTGATCTGTTATTATCTATAATTAATTCAAAACGAGTACCCGGATCCAGCCTTCCATATTTATTTATTTATTTATTGCACAAAGCAGCCATTTTTTCCTGCTTTTTCTTGAGTAGCAGTCTGACCTGGGAATATAGTGAAGGATAAGCAAATGATAGCTGGATGCTCGGTGTCTCAAAAACAGAAATATTTACAGACAGTGTGTGTCTGAACATGTCAACAATCTGATAGAGTTGAAGGGAGAGCCTGCTTTCACACAGACTTGAAATTCTTTGTAATCATTTTTTTTTTATTCGGTAGAATTCTTAGCCAGCATGACTAAACCTGTGGGTGGTGTGGCATAGCCAACTTCATTCTGATAGTCAAAAGAATGGGTTTATGAGATTATCCAAAACCTGACTACTTAAACCGACACACATTCTCTCTAAAAGTACTGACCATGATTTTGCTCTCTTGAAATGCATTGGGCTGTAGTTTTGCGAACATTTCTTAGAGTGTAGTGGAGTTCAAAGATACAGTTGGTTAATGGAAAAAGAAAAAGTTTTAAACATCTCTAGATAAAAACATTTTGGGAAGCTAACCACACACATCTTGCTTAAAGAAGAAAGAACACCGAAAACTCTAACCTTTTGTTCAGTGTTGGAAGGACTTAAGAGGTAAATGCCACGGGCATAGGTTATTTTAGAAGAAAAGGGTCTTCCTGCACAGAGGCATAGGAAGGTGAACAGGAAAGAACTTTTCAGAACAGGAAGTGTAAGCACCTGTATTTGATTTGAGGCTGTCAGTTTTTGACTCCATCTCTCCAGATCCATGTCTATTCTTTAACGAAGCGCAACTGCTTTTTTGTTTCAGCAGTGTGTGTGGGAAAACATGACAGGCAGCTGATCATGCAATGTTAACCTGCAGTTACCAAAACATCTGAGGATGAGATAGCTGTTTGTGGATCAGTTTGCTATGTGAAAAAGTGACATAGAAAAACACTGACAACCATCATAATGAGATCCTATATCAGTATGCCCTTACGATACTGGGGTAAAACTGACTACATACATAGCTACCTTAAAAAGGGCTGACACTGGCGATTTTACACAGTGGTATATGTTTCTGAACCTGTGAGAATTTATTTTCCAAGTAACCTGCATTATATCACCTTTACACACCTCCCTCGGCCCAAAAATGTCCTGTCTCTTTTCACAAAAAAAAACCCAGATTCTTCCAGATGGAATATAGCGTACTGCACACTTTATTTGAAGATGTCTTATAACACATTACATGTACTGACAATAATAGTAAGTTATGTATAATTACATTCAGATCTAAGCCAAACCCTAACCATATAGTAGGTAGTTAATTAATAGTACTTAGTAACTAAATGTATAATTAAACTGTAACAGTAAGGGTAACACTTTATTTTAAGGTGTCATAATACAGAGTAATGGAATAGCTGGAGTAGTTGTGGAGCAGACTTTAATTGCAGTTGTGTTAATTATGTAGATGTAACAGGCAGCTACTGTTACACATATGTTACAGACCGAGTCTGTTACACACAGCTACTTACACTTAAGTACAATCTTGAAACACTTTATTTAAAGTAGCTTATGTCTGTGTAATATTCTGTAATTGAAATGTAATTAAAAAGGTATTACATGTATTTAAGTTGAATACAAATGGGTTAAATCAAACTAAGGTGCAGCTAGATAAGGTTTACAGTATACTTTCACATGAAGTATACTTAAGTACAATCTTAAAGCACTGTATTTTAAATAACTTATGCCTGTGTAATATTCTGTAATTGAAATGTAATTAGAAAGGCATGACATGTATTTAAGCTGTGTACTAATGGGTAAAATCAAACTAAGGTGCAGCTAGATACGGTTTACAGTATAGATACACATGAAGTATACTTAAGTACAATCTTAAAGGACAGTATTTTAAGTAACTTATGCCTGTGTAATATTCTGTAAATTAAATATAATTAATAAGGTATTACATGTATTTAAGCTGTGTACTAATGGGTTAAATCAAACTAAGGTGCAGCTAGATACGGTTTACAGTATAGATACACATAAAGTATACTTAAGTACAATCTTAAAACACTTGATTTTAAGTAGCTTATGTAATTAGAAAGGTATTGCATGCATTTAAGTTGAAAACTAATGGGTTAAATCAAACTAAGGTGCAGCTAGATACGGTTTACAGTATAGATACACATAAAGTATACTTAAGTACAATCTTAAAACACTTTATTTTAAGTAGCTTATGTAATTAGAAAGGTATTACATGTATTTAAGCTGTGTACTAATGGGTTAAATCAAACTAAGGTGCAGCTAGATAAGGTTTACAGTATAGATAGACATAAAGTATACTTAAGTACAATCTTAAAACACTTTATTTTAAGTAGCTTATGTAATTAGAAAGGTATTGTATGTATTTAAGTTGAAAACTAATGGGTTAAATCAAACTAAGGTGCAGCTAGATACGGTTTACAGTATAGATACACATAAAGTATACTTAAGTACAATCTTAAAACACTTTATTTTAAGTAGCTTATGTAATTAGAAAGGTATTACATGTATTTAAGCTGTGTACTAATGGGTTAAAGCAAACTAAGGTGCAGCTAGATACGTTTTACAGTATAGACACACAAGGTATACTTAAGTACAATCTTAAAACACTTTATTTTAAGTAGCTTGTGCCTGTGTAATATTCTGTAATTTTAATGTAATTACTTGTACATGTACATTGTACATCTTTTGGTTACATAAGTGTCTGTGTAACATTTGTGACTCTGTCTGTAACATATGTGTAACAGGAGCAGACCAGTTACATGGTCAGTACATTTTGAACAGCGGCTTCTACTAAGTACTTACTAGGTGATTACTCTGTATTATGGCACCTTAAAATAAAATGTTACCAAATAAAGTGTTATCAAAGAATGTGAAATAGTATCCAACAATATAATGGTTTGTAATCGTGCAATCTAGTAATCAGTGTGAAAATTAAAACAGCAATTCTGGCATTTTAATTGTGATTTTTGTAAAAGTTTATTAACTGTACTAATGATTTCAGGAAAAGTTATATTAAATAATGGCATAATGTGCATTCTGCATAATGTGCTACTCTATACTGACCATTTTTGGAAGTGTATATTTAATTATAATTAAAATTCAGAAAGTTGTTTTTTAATACAGGAAGCATGCTTATCATGTACAAACTGGAATACTTCAGAAACAGTGAGTGTATGTTGTAAAACAGAATGAGCAGTTTATGATCATTTTATGTATGATTGGAGGTTGTTTGATGATGACGATGATGATGGGCTGTACCATGTGTTAGGTAATACGGCATCAGACTTCACACTAATTATACGAATGACAATGCTGTTATACTGTAATTGTTATGCTATTTGTAGTGAGATCGCCTTTCGTGCCATAGTTTCAGATCCTCCCCGACTTTCTGATAGGCGCTTCCTGCTGGGCAGCAGTGCTGAGTGATGGCCGTCGCTTGACAGACCCCCGCCTGCTTTAATCAGCTTTGGTTCCGAAATCTAAAAGGTTTTAAAAAAAAGCCTCTGAGGATTGTCCCAAAAACAAACAAAGAACAACACTTCCCTCAGGAAAAGTCTCATAGCTTGTGTGAGTGAGTGTGAGTGTGTGTGTGTGTGTGTGTGTGTGTAGCTTTGAAGTGAACACCCAAACACACACGTTTTTATAGGCACTTTCTAGGGGGGCTGAGCACTAATAAAGCAGAAACAAAACAAAGGCTGTATGCTGGGTGTGTGCATGCGTGTGTGGGTTTCTAAAGTGAGAAGGAGAAAAAAGGGAATTTAAAAAAAGATACAACCCTGTTCTGACCTCTGTGTGTGCCTGTAGTATGAGGAAATAAATTGTTAAACACAAAATCTGTCATCTGTCATATACTGTACTAACCCTCATGCCAGTATGACTGACTTGTCGTTCAAATCTACAATAAACCCCTGAGAAATATCCCAGAGAAAAAGAATGTTTGAAAAGACTTCTCAGTTCATACTGGAGAAGGTAATGCCCCCGATTTTTAAAGTTAATTCTTAGCATTAAAACTGCTCATAATTACTGATTGGTTTCATTTGAAACATGCACTGAAAGAATGCTCTGCAAATGACACTTTGTGGCTGATTTATTCCTTAAAATCACTAGTGTTTATGTGACATTAAAACATAAATGCATACAAAAGATTTGGTAACACTTCAGAATAGGGGGCCAGAATGATGCATTAGTTAAGCATGAATTATTGGTTTATTTGTTCGCAATTTAGCATTAGTTGAGCAAAAACACACTAGTAATTAATGATTAACCTAACATTTTAAGGCCCTAAATTATGAATTAGTTAAGCACTAATAGACAAGTAATTTATGATGAACAATAATGCCTCAGTTAAGCATGAACATGTATATAACTAATGCTGATCTGTACATATAGTAAGGGCATATTAGCCATTATTTACAATTCATTAATCATTTTAAAGACTATTAAAAAAACTGTAAAGACATTTATGCTATAAACAAAAATAAGTTAGTAATTAATAATCAACTGACTGTACAATAACCACATTTTATCCATTATTAACAAAAAAGGAAAAAATTAAAATAAAATAAGGACATGCAGAAAGACGTGTGGAAAAAATGTGGTTACTGTACATTCTGTACATACTGACCCTGACTATATGTTCAGATAATTATTAGTTATATGTGTGTTCATGTTTAACTGATGCATAATTGTAAACAAGTTAGTCAATTAAATTACTCGTTTGTTTATGCTTAACTAATGTAGAATCATTAATTACTAGTGTGTTTTTGCTAAACTAATGCTTAATTGTGAACAAATTAACCATTAATTAATGCTTAACTAATGCATTATTCTGGACCCTTACAATAAATTGTTACCAAAAATTCTTCTTTAATTTGTGGACAATAAATTTCAAAAATTAATTCATATTAAGAAAATTAGATCTTTGTAATCAGACTCTAGTTACTTTTTTTAAATACATGATTGCATTTTATTTACATAATAAAAATAAATTATTCATGAATCACCCTAAATCATACTTTCGAGTGAAAAGTTTTACAGCCTCTAACGTTCATTTCATCTGGAAACTGAAGCGATTCTTATGTATAGGTGCGGGGTTTTTTTCAGTTTTGCATTAATGTATGAAGAGGCACATAATTTCAAACAATGAGCCTAGCAACGTATTGCCTTGGTCATCCACTCTGCCAGTTCTTCCGTGGTCTCCATTGTCACCTTAACTGCTTCTTGGATGCTTACTGGTGGTGCCTATATTAGTAAAGGTTTCATTTGTTCCCATGCTCACTGATTTGTTTCAGAGTGGAACACACTGGCATGCAGCACAGAGCTTTATGTTTACTCCAGTTCTTTTTGTTATTAATTATAAGCCATTAACGAAGCCTGCCAGCTTTGGGGTGACTCAAATCTTTGATTTGAAGAGAAATTGTGAAATCCATAAAGCTACAAGATATTTTAGAGCCTTAATTAGTGAAATAACTACAATTCTATTATGCAGTGTTATTGACACAAATTACAATAATAAACTGCCTCATTTAAAGATATTAATTATATATAGAAAAATTTTTTTATATATATATATATTTTAAAATGGCATATTATTCATAAAAAATATTATATTTATAATATAGCCTAAGAAAATTGCAGTAATTCATCGTGGAAGAGGGTGGACACTAAAATCTTTTTTTTTTTCACTGCTGAACATGATTATTAAAAACAAGGTTGAAGTAATGACGCCTGAAGGCTTAAATAAATGTTACAAGTGGAGTGAACATTTGAAAGAGGTTCTTCTTTAAATATTTCTCTTTAAACCTGACCAACGTTTTGCTGCGTTTAATACAGTCTAGTGCTGGGTGAAATATGGACTAGCCCACCCAGCGGCTGGGTTAAATGTTTAACAAATGTTTAATAATCCAACCGCTGGGTAAAACACAACCTAGTTGCTTGAGGTTTGCCCATACTATATTTCACCCAGCACTGAGCTGTATTTGACCCAGCATTTTTAGAGTGTAGTATTCAAACCTTAGACATGTAAGGTGTAGTTCAACCAAAAATGAAAGTTATCCGCTCTTTGAAGCATGCTAGGTGTATGTGACTTTCTTCTTTTTAAGAAGAATCCAATCTGAGTTATAATAAAAATAGTCCAGACACCTCCACGTCTTTGAATGGGTTTAAACGGGTGATAGCCGTTACACTTCAGAAGTGTATTTATTTTCTTAATAAAACATACCTCACACGGCTCTGGGGGTGAATCCTTAACTTTGAAATCAGTATGATCAACTTTTTGCCTTTTACAAAGAAATCTCATAAATTACATTTAACATATTGTTAAAATGTAATTGTTTTGTATTGACCTCTAAAATAAAATCATCTTCCAATCTAGATGGAAACAAACTCTTAATAGGTCTACTGTATCAACTTAACCAATCTGCATACATACAACTTTCTTATTGCCTCAGAAAAATGTAGTTAAGGTTGCTTGGTTTTCATAAATTGGCTTCTGAGTTAACTTGATTTTTTATTTTTTTTTAAGGCAATACTATTTTTCAGGTGATGTTAACATATCGTTATGAAGTGTAAGATATGGCATTATGGACTAAGCCCCGGATGTCATCTGTATCTAGACATACTCATATGTGACTATCATCTTCCGCTGCAGAGACACAAAGCCTGATCCTCCAAACTCTGTGCTCTAGAGTATAAGAGCCAGGCAGGATTATCCACACCAAATGAAACGTTAGCCCCATTTCAAAGAGACTGACAGGGATTAGACAATTACCTGTTAATGCTCTCATCTGCCAAGAGTCCACAGCAAACAATCCTCATCTGGGCCTGGTTATTCTAAACATTCTTAAAGTATTACTCTTCCATGTACACAGCCTAGACTTTCTTTCACGTAATCTTTTCTGCTGCATTTCTATCACTTTCTTTTACATTTTGAAGACAGTGATAGAGATGCTCATATCCTATGTGTGAAACATCACAGCTAAACGTTCTTGCCTAAAATGCTTCCCTAAGGGTAACAACTTTAAACGTTAACACAGAGCAATAGAAAGATATCTCAGATGTAATGCATAAAACTTGTGACGGGGACTTCTTCTCATATTTCTGTTAAATCTTTTGTTTACAAAATACATTTTTTCTTTAATTTGCTATATATTCCTGATATTTGACACCAAGGTCACGCTGAACATATGTTGACTTTTGCCTCAAACTCCTAATTTGCTGCTTATTAATGACAAGGTATTTGTTAGGTAAGTTAAGGTATTAGAAAATCCTATATATGAAGAATAAGGCATTAATATAATAGTTAATATTGGTTCTTAAATTAAAGTGTTACCGACACCAGGCCATCAAGTTCATTGCTACATTAATGCATGAAACTATTATTATTTAATGTATCATTATTCAAAATGCCATAGGAACAACTTTAACCATTATACTTCAAACGTTGAGTCTCCTGGTACACATAAACATCAACCTTTGGAACATATGTTGAAAGTTTTATCATAAATGAAAGCAGGACGTGAAAATGGGCCATAATAGAAAAGATACCTGTATGATGAAAAGCAGCATATTGAGTTTTTGGAAAGATCTAGACAGAATGATTGAGGGATGTAGTGAATGAAAGGAGCGGGGTGGTATGTGTGGAGGTCTTCGACAGGTTTTGAATCCTTTTCCCTGCGGATTTGAAGACGTCCTGTTTTACTTTTCCTTTCCTGCAGGAAGCAACTCCACACTGTGTGCAAAGACCACACAAACACACACACACACCATTTTAATCACATGTGCAAATAAATATGAACACTTACATCCAGATGCAACACGCTTCACATATACATTTGACACCCTGTTTCACTACATCTCCAATGCTCCAATACCCCACCACGTTAATTCCATATCATGTCAGTGTCCATATTTTCACACCTATACTGCACCACAGCCATTACAGACACCCTTTTGTGTGACCAGATCCACAACGAGACACTTTTAGCAGAGAGAAAGCTTGCTGCATTAATTATTAAGATCAAAAATGAATGCATGATGATTGTAAGAGAGATGAGGAGATGAAGAGTGCAGTAAAGTCAAACAGCTGTGTGACACGGATGCAGTGTCATGGCTGCATTAACGTCTCTTGTTGTCATGGAGTCATGATGCGATAAGATCTCCCACAATTCATAGCCACCCACATGTTGGCTTTTGTACTGCCAAGAACGTTCTCTGGTAGCTTGGCAACTGCAGGGCATGGGGGTGTCAGGTAAAGACCGCCCCATCGTACAAACATCTTGTTCACCTGAGTTAAACCTACACATTTTTTGGTCCATTAACTTTGAGGATTTAAACAAGTCAGCTCTGAAACTGTCATTTTCACTTCATGCATGTAAATGCATTTTTGTGCTGTGTTAAAATAATGGTAATGTTATGAAGCATGTTTATTTGGTTTCCAGTTGTTTATTTTATTTTAATGTGTAACATTATTTTGATTGAAATCATTGTGTAGATTGATCACTCATACACAGACACATGTGTGTGTGTGTGTGTGTGTGTGTGTTCCTCTGATGATGTCCACCTGTCTCAGTAGGAGCAGGAGAACATCCCTCCCTCTTAATCCCTCTTTCCGTTTCTCCATTTTCACATCTCTGCATGCCCTTTTGGCTCCTTGTCTGTCCTTTCCCTTTAAAGAAGAAAATGCTCTATGTAAGGACATCAACAGTTTTTGAGACAATTCTTATTTGAAGAAAAGTTTTTTACTTAAATTTCTTTATTTTTTTTTACTTAAGCTCATCTCAGTTTACAGGCTTTTGATGGTGCACTGATGGAAATTAATATTAAAAGTATGTCTAGATTTATACATTTGAAACAATGGTTGTGTTGTTGCATCCACACGCACACACACACACACACAAAAAGTAAACTAAATCTAAAAGTGTACAGCTGTTCTGAATAATCAGAAAATTGCTTTAGCTATATGAGACTATTTTTATTAGAAAGAACATCATGAGTCAAATGAGTCCTTCCGCTCACCTTCAACGTGCATAAAAATTATTGTAATTAATTAAAAACATTCTTAGTTGGTTTAAGCAGAAGAAAAGACTATTAACTTATCTAATACACTATAAAAGCAATGAAAATGTCCACATGATATAGCTAGTGAAACAGTCGAGCGCGTGCCTCCCGCGCTCTCAAACGTTATGGGGAACGGGGATTTCTGTCTTTTAGAGTATATACTTAAGCACGCACCACAAACTTATTCTCCCTCTCCTCCCTCTTCCTTCCTTCCCTCTCCGTACATACTCGGTATTCCTTTCCTCACTGAGCCTGTAACAAACGATGGATCTTGTTCACACCTGAAAGGGCATTTTTATTGCTATCTTTCAAAATCTTTGGCTCGTGGTGATAGTTAACAACCCCGGTGAGTTTTTACAGCTAAAATGTGATAAATACTGTGCATATTTATTTTAAAAGAAAACATCTTTTCCTCTTTCTTGGTGGAAAATATCTGATTTGTTAATTGTTTCTGGAAATATGTTGTGAAAAACATCTATTAACTAATTTAAGTAAAACATTCCTGAAATGTTATGAAAGGACATTAATGTTATTTTAATTATTTAAAACAATTTTAAATTGATTTCTAGTGAATAAATACAGACGTTCGTGACTTATTTCAACAACTCCAAATAGGATAACATCTTAACAGATTTTCTCATTGATTTACAAATATTTAATGAACGAATATTTACTTTAATAATATTATGGAATGAACGCGTTTGCAAATTTGAGCAGAATTACGTCACCGGTTAAAGGTGATTTTGGGTAGGGTATAGTGAATTTTTTTCGATTGCTGTTTATCCAATGGGCTACTGACAAATTAAATAATACACTTTCAGCACTTGCTTTTTAATAATAATTCCTAATGTAGGAATATTATGCGTATTTTCTGCCTGATTTTTTATACGCCTCGTGGAATTGAATCGTGCTGTATTTTATCCCATCAGTGATGTCGGATAACATGATATCCTGTATGCTACACTCTCAAGCTCTTAATGTGTTTTTATCAACCAGCACTTGGATTGCTTGCTAAGTAACAGCTACTTCAGAACATCCGTAAAGAAGTTGTCAAGTCCAACGGTGATGGAGAATGGTCAAAACGTGTCTTGTGTTGCATAACCAACTATAGGCAAGTGGCCAAGCCTCGTTAAAAACCTGATTGTACCTGACCTGTAAAAAACAATAGGCCTTAACCCATTAAAAAAAATAAATAGGTTAATAATAAAAAATAGATGCTGCAGGAGTACAACTGCATTTAGCTAGATGCTGGCATCCACACTGAAGAACTGAATTATGTTGTGTTTGGTTGGTTGATAAGTAGGCTAATTGTAAAAATGTGTTTAATAAAACTTGAGAGCTTGAGAAATTAATTTCATTATTTAAAAAAGAAGCCTTCGTAGTAAATGCAGTTAACCTGCTCCTTCTAAGTGGGCTATATTTACGTAGGCCTTCACAGACTGCGAAATATTAAAGGCGTTTTTCACCAGAACGTTCAGTTAATAAGAAAAAAGGAGAAACACGCAGCTGTATGATGTATATAGCTACAAACTTTATGCACGGGCGTGCGTAAATACCTATGTAACGGGGTAACCATTTGCGACCTAACATATAATGTCTCCAGAAATCAGTCATGCTCGGAATGATTGGTGCTGAAAGAGGCAGGTTCTTTCATTAATGGCTATATGCAATGATATTGTCTACAATCACAAATTTATTCAGATTAAAACACATTTGCTAGCCCGCGTAATGAAGATAAATACTGTGGCGCAATGTGATCCGCTAAAACAGATCCCACATGAGTGATTTGTCACGTTATTCTTTACATTTGGACCCATGTTCTTGACTAACACTTTCTGAGTTAAAGCGACATGCTTATAATTGGATATGGGCAGAACCGGCAGCGCATCAGACGCTTATATTAGTCCAAAAATATCTTGGGGATAACTAACGGAATACGCAAGAATCTAAAACAATTAGGAGCCAAATATACAGTGCTGTACAATAAATAGTGCACATATAATTATATTTAAAACAAGAAAGGAAAACAGGAATAGCATAGGCTATACGTCAAGTAAAGTTCAAGTTAATCAATATAGTAGTGATAGCCTACAAATATAATTAGCCACAACAAATATTAGTAAAAAAAAAATAATATATATATATATATATATATATATATGCTGTATGCAATTCCAATAATTAATTTGTATTAAAGCACATTTTCTATTTGAGGACGAAGGCTGGTTTGACTGCGCAGAACCTTGTATCACAGTTCAGCTCCTGCACCTGTTATATGAACTAATTATGTCTTCTAAAACTGTGTCGGTTTCCAGTTGTTGCTTCAATAGTTGTGGTGAGAGACACAGTTCAGAATTTAGAGGGTATGAAGCAAAACAGATAAATCGCTTTCGAGCAATACGAATCAGGAAGCGTATGTCCTACCGCATCAAATATGTGTGAATGTGAGGGAGTGTGTGGAGGGAAGAAAAGGCGGGCTTAAGGAGAAACCAAACCACAATTTGCCCTCCTTCTCCGTGGGTATCTAGTTGAGGAGAAGCTCTGAAGCGCAAGAACTTTGTAAAACCTTTAACGCGGACACTAAGCTGCGCACGCAGAAAAAAAAGGGGAAGAAATCTTTATTGTAGTCTGACGTTTGAGGCCGTCATCAAGACAGTTTTGCATTGCTGAGCTGTGTTATTAGTCCACGGTTTTGTTTTGGTGTAGGTCTTCGTGCGCAATGATGACCACCTACCCAGGCCCCGAGGATAACGGCATGATACTCATGGACACTACCTCGAGCTCCGCGGAGAAAGACCGAAAAAAGGAGGAAACCCCTCCCGAGAAGGGACCGGACAAATCCGACCCGACCCAGAAACCACCGTACTCCTACGTGGCGTTAATCGCGATGGCAATCCGCGAGAGCTCGGAGAAGCGTCTCACGCTGTCCGGCATCTACCAGTACATCATCAGTAAGTTTCCTTTCTACGAGAAGAACAAAAAAGGATGGCAGAACAGCATCCGACACAACCTGTCACTCAACGAGTGCTTCATCAAGGTGCCTCGGGAGGGCGGCGGCGAGCGAAAAGGCAACTACTGGACACTGGACCCGGCATGCGAGGATATGTTCGAAAAGGGCAACTACCGGCGACGGCGACGCATGAAGAGACCGTTCAGGCCTCCACCGACCCATTTCCAGCCTGGCAAGTCTCTCTTCGGTGGTGACGGGTACGGTTACCTCTCCCCGCCCAAATACCTGCAGTCAGGGTTCATCAACAACTCGTGGTCTCCTGCGCCTATGCCCTATACCTCCTGTCAGATGAGCAGTGGAAACTTGAGTCCCGTTAGCGTGAAAGGTTTGTCCGCGCCGTCCTCGTACAATCCGTACTCGCGGGCGCAGAGCACGGGTCTCCCGGGCATGGTGAACACTTATAACGGCATGAGCCACCATCATCTCCACCATCACACGCACCCTCACGCGCTCCCGCACGCGCAGCAGCTCAGTCCCGCCACGGCTGCAGCCCCTCCAGTGTCCACCGGTAACGGAACAGGGCTGCAGTTTGCTTGCTCGCGACAACCCGCGGAACTCTCCATGATGCACTGCTCGTACTGGGACCACGAGAGCAAGCACTCCGCGCTGCACGCGCGGATTGATATATAGCTCGGGTGTGCGACGGAGGAACTTTCTTGCTCAAAGACAATAAAAACAAGGTCCATCGATTTCAAAAAAACACAAAGGCATTTCAAAACATTCTGCTGATGTAAGACTGATAAGAAGGAAAACTTTTCCCGGAGCCGCGAACTGTGGAAGCACGGGCGTTTTCTGGCCTGCTTAACGCAGAGAATAACGATCATATTTTTCTTGCAGGAGACTCGTGGACATTTCTGTTCTGAATGTGTATAAACAGTTCAAACAGACGAAAGGACGGCCAGCAGATTGAAGGTTTAATCATCATGGAATTACAATTCATGTTTACCTGAATCCATTCTGTCAGTGCCTCTGGAGTGAAGTATTGGGTTCTGAACCCTTTTTTCTTCTATTCGCTTTTGAATGTGTGAGGATGCAGTGGAGCTCTGGGCAGGTATACAAACCGAAGTGTACACACCTGTGTTTTGGCCTCTTGTTTCAGTGTTTAAGGGTCTCATATAGGGGTCAGAGCACGTGACTGCCGGTTTGGACTTTTGTACTTTGTAAAAAAAAAAAAAAAAAAAAAATTGGAAAAAAAGGAAATAATAATTTTAATGTATATGACACATTGGGGCCATGTTTAACTAGCACTTTCCAATCTTTTTTTCTTTTTTAATAGGTCTAGTTTTTATTCTTTAATAAACACTTTGTGAACTTAACACTTGTTTTGGATTTGATCATTTATACGGTATAATTCAGCGATTATTATTACGATATAACAAGGTGATTTGTTAAGGAGTTCATCCAGCTACCTTCAACTAATTATTTCATCTCTGCAGTCACCTGTTTTATACAGGCGTGCGATATAGAGTTTAATAGTTATGCGAGACAATAGTGTAAGAAAGGATTTTCCAAACAGAGCTACGGACATTTCTTTGCACCATAAAGCTGCTCGTGTACTGCAAGCTATTCCTGATTCCGAGGCCTATAAAAAAACAAAATGGAGCTTGCAGACGAGGAAAAATTGCGTAATCGGTTGGGGACAAATTATTCTGCTGGAGATGTAAATATTCAGCCCTTTCGAATCAATATCACACACTACAAAAATTACTAAATATTGTTGCGTGCATGTTATTCAAAACTATTGCCCGCGTGCGGTGTCAACAATTAACAACTAGGCCCTATTTCATATAAATAGTTTCGCATTTTATTTCGTGCGTATAAAACACACACACACACACACACACACATATTAGAAGTACACTACTGTCTGTAGTGCAATGCACGCATGTCTTTGCATTTAATAATTAGACAGTGAATATTCTCATTTGGGGGGAAAAAAACGTGATTAATAGAAACTGATTATAAAAGCCCCATAATACTACCAGTTAAATAAAGACTGTTTGGTTTTACAAAATAAAGTATAGTTTTGCAAACAAAATAACCCCTTTATATCATATTCAAATAGGCATTAAAAACATTTTTACGTAATATCGAATGTTTAATACATTGTAGTTAATCTACATTGAAATAATTAGACATGTAATGAAACGCTGATAAACAAATGTTTTTTAATGATTATTTGTTTAAAGTTATTACAAAGTGTTTAATACCGTTCGCGAAGCATAGTGTGTGTCTGACTCATTTGGTATTTGTGGAAAGTATATTTTGCTATGTAGGCTAGTTAGAATAAAAGTTAAGTAAAGAGTGTTTTAAAGTTCCCTGTTTTTTATTTTATTATTATGCATTAGTCCTATATTTTTCTAAGTGTTTGCTATTTATTGAGTTAATGAAAAACTCATTTTAAGATTGAATAAGAATGTTCAGGACTGCACGAATATAGATACACAATTCACTTTTAATACCAAGAAGAAGAAGAACGGCAGAAGACGAGGAATAGTCACTGTTCTATTGAGAAGGAGGTATGTTGTTCGTTGATTGAATGTATCCTATAATGACTGTTTGTAGTTTTCATGTCTCCTCACTTGCATCCGTCTACAGTCATTTTCAGGTGCCAGGTGTACATCACATAATACGCCCGCATGCAGGATGCTCAGGGCCAGTGGGAGTAAAGGCGGGCCCCCTTTTATGTATTAGCCTAAGCTATTTTGTGTGCCCCCCAAAAAGCGCATCGGGAATGTTGTCAAAAAAGATCACAGGTGCCCACAAAACAGTTCATGTACAGGACAAAGAAGATATATAGCAATGCATTCAACAAAAAATATTTCAATTATCCAAATTTATTGAGGAAAAATAGTAGCTAATCCATTGTAGTCTTTCCTATATTTGCAATAATTTAGAAACCAATTATCATTTATTTTATATAAGTATAGCTATAGTAGGTTTTGCTATATAACAACTGTCTGCAAATAAAGTGCAGTATTGTCAATCATTTGTACATCAACTTTATTGGGGCTTTTTGCTTAACGTTATATATATATATATATATTGTATAATTCAACAAACCGCTTAACATAGCCTAAATATTGCCTATATTCGTGTGATTTAGCTTGTCCACAATTAGACTGCTTGTTTTACATACGTAGGCTATCAAAACATAGTAAGCCTAAACGGATCATGGAAACAATCTTTCCGACCTTAGAGTTAGGGGCCGTTTCTTAAAGAGGGTTCAACGTTACATGAGCAGCCTATCCGCGAAGGATTCTGGAGTGAAGAGCGAAAGCGCATCGTTAGGACGCGGACACGTGCAGCCACCTGCTGGGCAACTTGCATACATTTAATACAGTTATGACAACGCATCATTAAAAATAGAAAACATTTATTAATATTGTACGCAAACTACGCTGGTTTAAAGAGTGTTTGTTTTAATTAATCAATTAAAAAACACACACACACACACAAACATTTGTGTAGACGAAGTCTGGCACACACAAAGGAACACAAGTTTACGCATGAAATTCAGTGGGAGATTTTGTAGGTCTAATTTTGTGCAGGCTTATATATCGTTAAGCACAAACTGATTAAAAGGGTGTTACATCTAATTAAAAAATCAGCAGCAGGTTTGCCTCACCCATAACACTTCAATTTTCATCCTTCATTGTGCTTTATGTTTGAAATTAATTTATATTCATTAGAATATGTTAAATTAATGGGCCGTAAGTGAAAGTAAATAAGAGTATGTCACACTGTTTGGATGCTTTTTGGAGGTTTTTCATGAAAACTGCTAAAAAAATCATTTTAATAAGGCACTGAAAACCCTATCGCTGTGTGCAGACAGTCATGTCTGTCGTTTCTGGGTGATTTAAGAGTACACGGTTGCATTAGCTATTCGTGTTTTCTATGAAATCCACATTATCTGGGCCTAACATTTTCACTAAGTCGTTGGTGAAGACGAATTATCCAGACATATGCTCAAATTATTTATTTGCATTTGAAAGGAGCATAAGAGGAGTTTGAGCTTTCACCCACAGTCAGACGAATAGGTTTATGGTGGTCCTGAGGTTTCCGCTGGCTGACCTGACTGATCTGGTGTCACTGCGCAGGTTGTCGGTTTCTCAGTGCTTGGGTACACAATTGAATTCCCAGGATTCTTGGGAAACATTTAAACTGGGCTGCAATGGTTTTCACGAGCACCCTCGCGCACATCGCCCCGCGCCTATTGAAAAGGAGAGAGGGGTCAGCTCTATTTGCTATACACAGGAAAAAAGCCAGAGATTTGATTTGCACAAAATCCGGCGATTGTTATGTAGCACATGACTTTTGGGCGAATCCAAAATAATTTGGTCAGTGGAGATGAGAGGTTTCATTTTATCATTTTCCTCCTTTGACATTTGGGCACGGAGTGAAGATTCACCCTACGTGATGTTTTCTGTTATTGGCTTTGATGAACAATAGATGACACTAAATAAGCATCTCTATGCCAGAATTATTACTGAGGTGTATTATGATATGCCACAGTTGTTTACAAATGGGAAATGCACACAGAAAATTGTATGGGTGACCTCTTCACCCTAGAAAGTACACGCAGATGTCCATAATGAGGTTAAAAAACGGTCAGCTAAAAATAAGTCATGTGTCATTTTCCTTTAGAAGATAATAAAAGCGAGATATTCTTGCTCATTCACGCAGGGACCTCGGAATGACCTCGGGTAGCCAAGGGCAGTCAAATTTTATCACGCAGTTGCAGGGCAAGAGTCTGGAAAGACGAGCCAGTTTTGCTTATAAGGTCCTCAAGATTGGGGAAAATGAGGCAGAACCAAAATAAATTCAGGATGTTTCTTCATTTGTAAATATCTGAGTGTATCTATAACAAACGGTTCTAAAAATACTGCTTCTTATTAAAAAGAAAAGTGTTTGTGGGGCTCAGTTTGCCCCGGGTTAGGGCCCGGGGTAAGTTGACCCGAGTCAGTGGGTAAGATGCTGACTGAACCTGATTCAAAACCATGTGAAAATTCATATATTTTGAAAAGATTTACCTCTTTTAAAAAATGCTAACTTAAGCATGCCAATCAAATGAAGTTTAATTTTTAATCTTTATCTTTTTGCCTTTCTGAAACAATATGTTGAGCACCAAAGTTGGAACCATTCCAAAAACAAACTAAACAGAAATTTTTTGTTTAGTAAAATTTTATACAAACTGGATTTAAATAAATGTCACTGAGTCAAAATATTCTTGGCATGGTAACTTTTCTATAATGTTATACAGGCAATTAGAAACTATGGTGGAAAGATATGTATAATTATAATGTGATGAAAAGCATCTTCTGGTTCTCAGGGAAGGATTTGGTGCACTTTCTTAAACCCTCCCTAAAATCCGCTAAATTGACCCCTCTGGGGTCAATTTAACCTCCATTAATTTTTTATTTTTTTTTTGCTAAAATGTTAGTGTCAGGTAATTGATGTCTTTATTGACTACTTAACAACACTATTAGGGTTTCCCCTCCCCCACGGCATGGGTAACATCAAAGTCTCTAGTGAGAATTAGGATTCCCCCTACCCCCATGTCATGTGAGCTGTCAGTGGTTCTCACAGTACTACAGATATGGTTGTGCTAGTTTTTTTTAATTGTTATTTTTATTATACTTAACATATAAAATGATAGTGCATATTACAAAATCATAGCATGTTATAGTGACCTCAATATCACCCGAAACAAATGTGTGTACATATTTTCATATTTCTAATGTTTTATACATCTAAAAGACCCTGAAGAACACAGATGTGACAAAATGTGCACAGGGCATTCAAAAAATAATATCATGTTAATTTTATGTTTACTAAGTTTTCCCCATTAATTCAATTTGAAGCAAAAAAAAAAAGTCAACTATATATGTACACACGTTAAACACGTTAGGAGGGTACAAATAATACATATGATGAACTAAACCAGTTGTATAATATCAATACCATGTTGTGCTTCAGAGATTTAACATAACTTCAGTGCCTCATGGTGGGGTAAGCTGGCTTGATTCACCCCACAGCATTTGGCGCACTTTGTCCAATAGCTAGCATTTTGGAATAAAACCTATAACTTACCAATTCAGGCTAATATGCAGCTTAAAGATTTGCATTGTTTTATATGTTGCTAAACCACCCATATGCATCGTAGATATTTTTAGACCTGGATAAATGTGCTTTGATATAACAGTCATTACTGTTATGCTAAAATCTTAAGCTCCCATGTGTCTCTCCTTTTTCACAGTCTGGCAGAAATGATGTGGCTTGAAACGTTTGAACGATGTACTTACGCTTACAATGCTTTTGAGAAACGCAGCTCTGAATGCTTGGCTGTCTTGTTTACTTTCAGGTGTGTCTTGTGTCATTATTCCTCATGTTTCCTTGTCTAGCTTTGTTGGTGTCGAGTCTGTTTATGGTTAAAGTCAAGTTCTAAGTCTCAAGTGTTCTTGAAGCTCCTGCAACTCCATTTTTATTCCTTGTGTATATAGCCATACAGGGGTACACATACAGGGAAGCATCATACGGAAACATCTGACGTCACCAGAATTCCCTCCATTGCATTTTATTTTATTATTTTTTTTTTTTTATGATTTTTCTTTGAAATAACTAGGTTTCTTCTTAGTTTTTTCTTATCATTGATGTTTATTAGGGTTGTGTGTCACATGTAATGTGACAAAAAATAATAGTTTATTGCATATTTCAGTTGAATGAGTGTCACCATGATGGTGTTTAGTGTTTGTGTGAATGACACTGAGCACCTTCTATATATATTCATATTTAATAACTGCATGTGATGGGCTTTGATTCATCGTGTGACTTTCTCATCACAGCCTGCGTTTGGTGCTTATCAGTGTATTTCAAAGTAGATTTGACTACTTAGGTTGGTATATTAACATTATATCAGTTACTGTGGTTTAAAATCTAAAATTATGGTATTTAACTTTAAATTTAACTTAAAACAAAATACATTGTTACCATATTTTTTACGGTTTTATTCCAGCAACCACAGCTGCCAATTTTTTTTTACCGTAACAGTGCAGCTTTCTCTTGCTATGCTCCTTGGTTGTGGATGATTTTTTAATTATTACTTCATTAGAACTATGATTACAGTTGTGTGTGTGTGTGTTATATTTTCTTTTATGTGACGTTTTTGTACAGCCGTCTTGGTCAGGACTTCCTTTCATCTTAATGGGACTTTTAAAGGCTAAGTAAATAATTTATCAGTAAAATGGGTTCAGATTGCCTCAGTGGACTTTATGTTACACACATTTCATAAATTTGAATTAAAAAAATGATATGCTCATATCAGTATACTACTAACGTCCTTTTCTTACACCGACTTGTCCAGCTCTCATTATAGAGTGGTTCAACCCTGAAGCGTTAAGTATGAGTAATAGTAAGTACATCAACTACATACTAACTATATGGTCAGGGTTTGGCTTTGGGTTACTTGCATGTAACTATGCTTTTTTTTTTGTTATTATAATAGTAAGCAGCCTGACAATGTGTAACAAGGAGAACGTAAAATAAGGTATTACTGAAAGATCAAAAGATGAAATGATCAGCTATCACTTTAAATAAAGCAGGAGAAGTCTTTTAATAGCCTATACCCACCTAGTTTACCACCTCAGCACAGCCCTTTCTGCAGTTGAGATCTTAAAGGTTTGTAATCTAATTTAGAAACAAAAATGCCCTTTCAAACAATTACATACCTCTTGGCCCAGGCTCACAATTAAAAAAAATGATTATATTATGATACCCATAATTATACGCCTAGGCATGGGGGCTCCTTTCAAGTGTCATGTGTGTCTAGTTACAGCTGATAAGATTAGGAGTTAGGGCTGGTTTGGATCCCGTTAACGGAATGTTTAATGAAATAAGAATGGAATGGGTGAATAATGGAAGCATGCTGCTTGTGGGTCCACCCATTTAATATCAACCAATATGTGGCACCTTTAACCTAAAACATTCACTTAAAAATACAACTTTCAAATATTCACAACTCGGCTGCAAATAAGAATCCATCTCATCCTTCCCTAATAAATACCGAACACATTACTTCATGTATATAGAACCACACACACAGTTCCTGTATGGAGTCATCTGTGGGATGACTGAAAGAGAGTTTGTGCTTTGAAACTTGATCTCCTCCAGCAGTCCTATTTCTGCCTCTGCACGCCGCAGGAATGACTGGAGAATGTTTAGGAAATGCTTATCAGGAAATTTAGATCTGATCATATCTAACTGAAACGTGAGCAACGGTAAGTGTATCAGTAATGCAGCCTGATGAATTTAAATGACTGCAACACCAGAACCACCATTATAACTCATATTACTGCAAACTAGAAATACCTCAGCTGGACCAAACACCTGGAGTTGGTTTGAGTTTGTCCAAGTCTTCTAATGGGAGAACATAAAAGAAAACATGGTAAAAAATGCTGATCCTGTAAATCTGAAAACGTTGTTTGTGAATACATGCAACTACTTAACAATGCCATTTCATTCTAAAAATCCTAATAAATCAAAACATAATTTTTTTTTTCACAATAAACTTTTAGAATTTCGAATATGATCGGGAAAGAGCTTTTCTCTGCAGTTAGGGTAAGTATGGGGTAAAAAACATAGGGTCCAATGTAATGTGATTATAAACAGGAATTTTCAGCATTTATTTTTTCCTGTGTTTTTAATAAAGTTTTGCAAATAAATGTCTGTAAACTTAATGAATAATGTCCCTATTCTGTCATCTTTGCCAAATTAAATACGCCATTTTGCCTATATATCTTTTATATAAAAAAAATTAATTAATTAATAAAATAATGCAGATTTAAAACAACGGAAGGGTAAAAATTAAAATGCATTTTCCAGCCCAAAATTACACGCTTTGATGCGCTATTACCACTAGAGGTCAGCAAATCCCAAAGAAATACACATTTGTGAAGCGTAACAGGTCATTTTTAAGGAACTAAATATGTAGAAATATAACAAGGATTAAAAAAAACTCGCTCTTAAAATCATTCGATTGAAACTTTGGTTTAATTTCCCCATAAATCCCCTCATCGTCATCATTATCATCATTATTATTATTATTTAGTTGCACACTAAAAAAAAAAATATATATATACATATATATATATATATATATATATATATACATACGAGTTAAATTAAAATATAACCAAATAATACTGGAAAACAAACATCCAAAACAGCTGCAGTCGTGACAAATGAAAGAGCGTTGTTAGGGGAAGAAGCCAGTGCACCCTCATCCTACTGGAATGCGTTTGTGGATTGAGAGTCACGCAGTTCAGCGGGCCTAGTCTGCTTGGAGAGATTTACTCGTCATTTTACACATTCTCGACTGCGTAAACTGTCGTCGCATCACATTCTGTCTATTTCCGGGTGAAATCACGGCTCAGAAGTTCGGGTGTTTGTGGACTGTTGACAAATAGCGGTTACGTGTGGAAAGGGAGGGTGTAACACAGCAAACAGGGAAAAAAAAATTCGAGCGAGCGAGCGCTTGTTTCTCTCAGCCTGCTGCAAGAAGCAGGAAGCGGACCGGAGCCGTTCACCTGCACCCTATGAACGACTGCCTTCAGAGAGAAGAAGGTTCAAGCCTTTGCCGTCTTACTGTGATTGAAACCTGACCGATGTTTGGAGTTCAACCCGAGACGCGGACAGTTAACTTTTAACATTTAGTTTCCGTCCATTCTACAGAACTGGCGTCGGACATTCCATTCCAGTTGGAATCATCTGTTCTAAAGGTGAGCGGTTTAATGTTACATTTTCGCCGATGTGTGTATTGATTTGAACCGCGTAGAATTTTGCTACATTTTGTTACGATCTTGGCCGACGGCTTCTTTGATCTGAGGCGCTGCCAGCCTCAATGTTATTTGTTTCTTAACCATTTGAACTTGAAAACATGGCATGGTACGCACGGACAGCAAAATTGACACATTGGTTGAGGATTGTGCTTCGATTCGATTATCTGTTATTGACTTTTTAATACTTACGTTTCATGCTAAAAGTTGTTGACTGAGTTGTAACATGCTCTAAATTCATCATGAGGAGCCTATCAAACCGGAGTACTTGACTGTCAGTGCCAGATTTAGATATGGAAGAGTTTTATGGAGTTGTATTCGATGTCGGCAGCGATTTGAATGGTGTTGATCTCTTAGATTATTATTTCTAGTAGTAAAGTTAAGATTTTATTATCAAACAATAGATTGGGATGTATCGATCCATTACGGACATTTGTTTAAATGCAGGGTAGCTTGGATGACGCTCGATCACAAGTTTACCGGACAGTCCATAAAACGTGGGTTTATAGGATAGGGTGGGCACGACATCAGCTGTGTGTCGTAGACGGATGCGATGCCATAATACTGGACTAAACTCTGACTCAAACCCCATACAGACATGAGTAATAAAGGCTGAGTAAACACTCAGACACAGGGCACGCCCACAAGCCCCCCCCCCAACCTGCTGATGCATTGCGCATAAAAGTGAAAAGCATTTTCTTGCTCTAATAACCCCTTCTAGATCATTCAGAATTTGTAACATAAATGAAAGTAAACACTGAAGATACCCCCAGTTACCCAGTATTTTGTCAAATCAAAGCGGACGAAGACAAGTTTCATTTTGACATCATTCCCAATGTGATTGTGGCTCAAACAATATTATTTTTAATTATATTTAATTAGAATTACATTGTTTTTTTTACCAAAACATTTATTTAAAAAAGTATTTTTAATAGAATCTTATAAAAAAAAAAAAAAACATACTGTTTTTATATGCACAGACTATCAACTGTAACATGTATTTTATCATCAGCAGGGAACTTAGACAGTCTGGCCTCGTGTAGGTGTAGAGGTAGACTTTAAAGTGCCCCTATTATGCCATTTTAAAGGTGGCTAAATATTGTTTTATGAGTCTCTTAAAACAGGTTTACATGTATGCAAGGTCAAAAAACACTTTAGTTTTCTCCAAAAATAGATTTAGTTTTACCCCATTTCTAAATGATTCGTAAACGACTCGTATGAAGCAGTTCGAAGACTCAGTTTCTCTAAACCCCTCCCTCCCGTGAGCCCTCCCTGTGATTGGTCAGATGGCGCATTCCTATATGATTGGTCTACCGCTATATTTATATCAACCCGCATAAATACACCATCGAGCGCGATAATATCTAAATAATATCCAAACCTTTGTAAACAGGGCACTCACATGATGTTAAGCATTTTCTGGCGCATAACCAAACCGCAGGGAAATACCTGCACCCAACCCCCCCCTTCTTCGTGTAATCGGAGCTAATGATGAGACAGACAGACAGTCAAGCTGAATCAATCACAGTATTAGACTACATTACATCTTACTTACAGGTAGAAGTTCAGAGGAGCAAATAAACTGGGCACTGATCTATATTTTAAAACCAAGCGTTTGGTGAATATCAAGATTGGAAAAGCAGTCATCAGTAAAATGAGGTGAACACAACAAGAGACTGTACTGCTGAGGTGTTGTTGAAATGAATGTTAATCACTCATTCTTTGTAGATTCATCTTTCAGAAGGGCATATAAAACAAATGTACTCTCACAGGATACACCGTCTTCTTGACATGATGTAATCCATGCGGAAATCGTACTGTTTGGGGGCGGGGCAAGTTGTTCGCGACGTACAACGTGGGCGGGCATTAAGCAAATATGTTACCTGTTAGTGACGTGGCTCGGTAACAGAGAAAGATTCAAATTGCTGACGACGTGAGCCGACTCTTTTTCTTTGATAGACAGTAACTTTATTAATCGTGCACTGTCAGCGTCACAACTTTGATAGTTTATGTTCACATACAGCTACATGACACACTGCATGAACGATCATGTTTGAAAAAGCGTAATAGGGGCACTTTAAAGGTAAAAAAAAAAAATGCCAGTGTCCTTTTGAGTGAAACATTTCATTAAGACCATGCCTTTATCAACTGTCAGTCTCGTTCCAAAGTAACACAGCTATTGGTGCTTTAGTAAAACGTTACTATGTACTTAAATGTAACTATGTGGCATTCTGAAAGCAGTTTACTATGTTAGAATGAGATATTCATTTTTATTAGCTACTGTATATTGGCAGACAGGACTGAGACTTATTTGTCTCATTAGCCATAAGTCCCAAAACACGAAAGGTCATCTTCAGTCAGATAGTATATTAGTGTGTGTAGATGTGTATTTTTATGAGTTGAGCTCCCTGGCTCTCACCCAACTACATGTGACAAGGGCTTCAGAGAGACTTCGGTGGCAGACTGTGATGTCATCAGTCAGGGGACACAAACACTTTGGGATGCCCACACACACTCGCTCACAGTCAGAAGAGAGGTCAGTGTGGTGACAGGGGCCATGAATGGGCTGATTCTCTCAGTCATGTGAGAGCACAGTGAGTGTGTTTGTTTTAGCGGTGCAGGAAAACATTTTTCCTTCGAAATGGGGACAAACACACACATGCACACCCCCAGGGCTGACTGTATGGTTTAAAGAGCAGATTAGGTATGGGAGAGCCAGTTAGCGTTAAGAGTTGCATCTTTAACCTAATAATCATTTACTAAAAATATGCTTATAATAAATAACGGCAACAAAATTGACCCTACTAACAAGTTTGAGGTCATACTGCATGAACTATTTAAAAAAAAAAAAATGTTTGTCTTTGTAATCATTCATCAAATGTTGTAGCTCGGATCTGTCTCGGGATCAAGTTAGGCTGCACAGGTTTTTGTAATACTGTTATAGTTATTAATGCAGCCTTTGTAAAATCTTGCCAGTAGTTAGTATCATTTATTTTAATATTGGAGGTGGCCAACTAGGCCTCTGTTTTCATGTTTCCCTAAACATCTGTCTTAATTTTCTTAATTTAATTTAATTTTTAATTTTAACTTGGTATTAAATATCACATATTGCCACTGGAGCTTAAGCGTTTGTTTTTTTTGTTTTTTTTTCTATCAATTGAAATTAATTGGCAATCATTGATGCTTGTGAAAAGGTGGAAGGCAAGTTGTAAAAAAAATTGCATTTTTTTTTTTAACTGAAAATTGGTCAAAACATAAAGGAAATGCAATGTGCAATGACATAACTCTTTAAATATTTAGATTCAATCCTCGATCATTTTTTTCCTTCTTTCAGCTGTAAGATATAAAAAAATCGGAGCACACTGGTTAGCACATGCTAATTCTAAAGACAAAAAAATGTAACAAACGTGTTGTTGTGAAACATCAGTTCTCTTTTGTCTACATACTGTCTAATTATGTTTTCAAATGACACAAGAAGTGGGCTTATATACGGTAAATGGGCAAGGTTCACTTCCCTTAAAGCTAGAACAACTTTAACAACATGCAATAGATCTGAAAAGAAGCGTTTCTGTTGAGTTGCATCAGAGTGTTGTCAGCGGGCTTAAAGACTTGTTAAAAGTGCTGCTGGTGTTTCAGGATGGATGACTGCAAACTCATTCTGCCTTCATATGTGTGTTTATCTGTTGATCACTGTAAACATGGACTGCAGTGATTTGAACATATTTTGTGGAGCTGTTATGGAGTGGCGATTATGCACCCATTTGTCGAATAAAATATAACGTATAGGCATTAAATTTTAATCTTATCAAATGTTTTTAAGATTATTGGAAGTGTCTAAATAGGTTTTTACTCCAATGATACAAGCGGTTAATAGGAAAGAATCATAGTTCTGCTTTCATTTTACATGTTTGTGCCCATAATATGATCAATTAGTGTTAAGGACAGTCCGTGATTACAAGCCATCTGCACTCATTTCCTGTGGAACCCCAGCTGGGACGCGTGATTGACAGTTTTAATTGAGTCCCGCTTTCTTACATATGTGGCCTCACATTTGCATGGTTGTCTCTTCTGTTTTATGCACTTACATAATAGCTGATTTGCGTTCTATATGCAGGCCTGATTGCCATGCCTATACGTACACGCACACCTGTGTCTACACCTGCGTACTTGAGAGGTTCTGTGGTGATGAGAACTCTTTTAGCGTGCCCGCACTTGGAATTCTACAAATCTCTGCATGCGAGTCGGGACATGCTAAAGAATTCAGTATCGAGAAATGGGAAAGGAGGGAGTGCAACATGCCGAGAGGAATAGATGGGAAAAAGGTAGAGAAAATAATGAAGGGAAAGCATGTTAAAGCAAATAAATGATTGATTCATAAATGAGAAGCTTGTGAATATTTAGTCTGAAATCTTTTTGGAAGCAATAACGAGCGTTTATGTTGCAATGTTTTTTGTTTGGGTCTGTTTTGAATTCCTTTGAGAGGCTAATCTTTGTAACTTGATCAAGATTTTTACATGAGCTCAGATACATACCTCTTCCCAAACTGCTCACGTTCGTTCCCGCTTGTCACATTACTGTGCGTGCATTAAGAGCTGAATGCATTTGGTTCCGTGTTGATCCCTATTTGATCCAGTGTAAAATCTAAGCCATCATCTAAAGTCCAAGAATAACTTCTGATTAAAAAGACATGACACATAATCACATAGATTTCATTTTCTCGAGAGCCCTAGATGAAAAATGAGAAACCCCACAGTGGTGTGACGGATGCTTTTGCGTTCACCTTTCTGTTTTTCTCGTGTGTGTGTGTGTGTGTGTGAGAGCGAATGAAATATGTAACATCTCTGCTTTGCGTCTGTCCGTTCTTACATAACTTTCTCATGTAGACTCCTATCACAGACATGCATGTACAGTTAGTTGTAGAGGAAGAGAGTGAGAAACGTGTGCTCCACCCACGGCTAAAACGGGACCTTTGTTCAGTCAGGCCTCGGTAGGTAACTGATTAACGTCCTTTTTTCTGTGCGTGTGAGTGTTTATTGAAATTTTGCCACCATGACACAGCACTGAAAGGGCAGCTACACAATAGACTCTAAACTTAGAGGTTAAATGTGTAGTTAACCCCGCTCAAAAATGTGTGTGTGTGTGTATATATAAATATATATACACTACTGTTCAAAAATCTGGGGTCAGTAGATATTTAATGGTGTTTAAAGATGTTTCTTCTGCTCATCAAGGCTGCATTTATTAGATTAAAAATCCAGAAAAAAC
>JAUMHQ010000074.1:3041053-3052152 GCA_032361165.1 Enteromius paludinosus
GTTCAGTGACGCAGTAATGACGATTTTCTCCGGCCAATCAGTGACCAGCAGAGTTTACACGTCACGTTTTGGTAACGATACGGTTTGCTTGGAACCTCGGCTGAGGTGGTACTTAAAAAAGGACCAGGTACCAGGTACTGTACCCAGTGGAAAACCCACCAAAAGTGAGCTGTACTGAACCATGCCGTGCCGTACTATGCAGTGGAAAAGCGCCATAAGATGATCCGAACTTCACATCAATAGAAAACAGTGGTTGGGAAGCTAGTTTGGTTGCATTAACAAAGGCACTCGCTCTCTGGTAAACTAGCAATGTAGGGAGTGATACGCTAACAGCCAATCATGTAACAGTATCAAGTTTGGTTGCACCATATCATTGTCTCGCGCTGCTCTGCTGGATTCCTCTTCATAAACAGAAAATGAGCTGCAGCGAGTGAGGAAATTGTAAAGAAAAGAGGAACTCAACTCGCCAGTATGGCAGTTTTTTTTGGATATTATAAGTCTGACCGTAGTCAGACCAATGTCATCTGTAAATTATGCAAAACCGTCGTCCCGGCCAAGACTACCACGAACTTGAGGTCCCACCTTAGCCATGCTCACCTTTTGAAGCACAGTCGTATTCAACTAACAACATCTGTAGCTGCAGCACCGCACAAGCCGCGGACCACCGTGGAGAGGGACTCTTTATCAGTGCCTTATGATAGAGAATCTAAACGGTACAGAGATAACAGAGGCAGTGGCATTATGTTTACTTTTTTTAATTATTTGAGTTTTCCCTGGATGGTAATGTTTCTGTCTTAATAACTGAGGGGATAATGATCAGAGGAAGGTTAAGTTTAAAATAAAAATGTTGAATGGATATATTTTTCTCCTGGTCCTTATTTTAAATGGGTCATAAAAATATCACTAATTATCGATATCGACTGATAGGAAACACAGATATCGCGATTCGCGATACATTTTTCAGCCATATTGCCCAGCCCTATGTATACCTACCAGGGGTGTTTTCTCTGAGGAGACAATGAAGGCATTGTCCGCTCTCCACAAAATTGGATTAGAATATAATCAGTATTTTATAATAATAAAACATTAAAACACATTAAAAGTAACACTTGATAAACTGCCTTGGCAATGCCTCCATCGCACTATAATATGATCGATAATGACTGAATGTGATTGGTTCATGCAATAAATCCCTTGTTTTCATGCGAGCTCTCAACTGAATGAAGAAAGTTAAGACATTATTGACTAATTAAAAGTAATTAAACAAGTCTCCCACTTAGATATCACTTCTTTGTGTAATGTCCAAATGAAAAATAAAAATGGCTTGAAAACATAATGACTGTGTCAGTTTTTAGTGTTCAGCTGGATTAGAAAAGAGATTTAAAGTCACGCTTGTGATGATGATTGTAATAGGGCTTTTGTGACAACGACCCGAAAATACATTGATTCATTTAAAAAAGATAGCAGAGCATAACTTCAAAAATAAAAAACGGAGTGCATATTTACAACTGCATACATGCCGCCTTGTTGGCCGTGGTTATTTATACCGACTCCACCCACCAGTGTATGACAACAAACCATTACAAGACCATTGTCTAATAACAGCTATTGCATATATCGCAATAGTATTGCATATGGTAAATTAAATGTTGAACTTTGGCGTATTGCCAAACCTTTCTGTTTGTACTTTTTCAAATCAGATATCACCTCGGAAAGGGCATGTATTTCCAATAATAATGAAGGAAATAATCTAAAAGTGTAAGTTAAGTATCGGTTGGGTGACATCCATTTAATAATTAAAATTTAAATTATAATTTACACTCTATATATTCTTACTGCAAAATGTTTTAGAATGTACTTAAATACTGAGGCTCTGTTTCCAAAAAAAAAACCTGAATCTACAGCTATTTGCACATGTGAACTTTGTTTAACGTGGACTTGAATTTTACAAAACTGCCTCCTCACCTTAAAACACCACTGCACACCACTGATGCATACATATGCAGTATATATTAATTAGGTCACTTCCGTTTCACCATATGCTTTATTCTGTCTCTCAAATAACTTTATTTATACATTATTTCCGTTATGAAGAACCTTGGTGGAAAGTTTCTGTGGATGTTAATGTTGGAAGCAATAAAGAACCTTTGTGTATATGTGTATATTTATTTGAACAAACCCTATAATCTTAACTACTGAACTTTAGTGCATATCTTATTGAGACCATATATCAGGGGTTTCCAAACTTCCATTCCAGGACCCACTCAAACAGGAGACCCACCAAAATACAGAAAACACGCACACACAAGGTATTTTCACGTAAAGCTGCGAAAATATCTAATCCTTCTGTTGTTGACATTCTATTGTTTGATCACTGAACGGAGGAAAGCTTTCTGATTACCTGATCCCAGTCGATCAGAACACTAGTTCACAAAGTGTTCTCTCAAGAGCCAACATAAAACCTCAGCACACAATAGCTCTTAACCAATGGTGCCGTTAGAAGAGAGAGGTCAGAGGCCTGAGAACCTGCTTTTGAGCTGTGGTGGACGAGGAGGTTGGGCTTCCTAAAGCACTTGACGGCATAGTTATTTGAACCTCTTGATATGAGCTATAATGGATGTGGTGCACTGTGGCCTGTCTAAAAGCAGACAAAGTGCACTTACAGCTGCATTGACACAGCAATTAACTCTTTCCTGTATGTGTATATCTAAATAAACAATAGTTTGCTTGTGTGTGTGACAATCTGTGTTCACGAAGTGAAAAACCACATCCTGCCCCCTGATGTGGATATGTCTTTGTCTGACTTGCCGTTTCTTGTCTGCGTGTGGAAGTGTGCCGTCGAAGCACATCCCCCCACCTCTGTTCTCAAAGATTTGACATTGTGTGACAGCGAGTCTCTGCACATGTCTGGTCTCTGTTTCATGGCGTCATAATTATGATGTATTGAGTTTGTTAGTAAGGTGACGGCAGAGAGATAATAAGCATCATGTGTTTCAGTGACTCATTGTTGCTCACTTCAGGGAAAATACTGACTCTGGAAATAAGCCCAAGTTGTTTAGAAAAGGGATGTGTGCACTGCTTCATGCAAATACAAAAGTAATATTTTTGAATTGAAGCTATAGCATTGTGTAGTGCATTCATTCACCCTTATGCTTTGACAATAACCCGTATGAATGCTTCTCTTACACTTTGTTGATTAAGTTCCTTAAAATTTTTGAGCTGTATACATATTAAATATATATTTGTGTTCAGGTTCCCATGGTTTGGCTTCAGCGTGCTGTCTGCCATGCCTCCCGCCAAGACAGATCAGCTGGACTTGTGGGCGGAGTCAGAGCTGGATGGAGATGACCAGGTGATGGTCGACTTCCTGTTGCCCACAGGAATATACATCCAGATGGAGGTTCCTCGCGAGAGCACCATCCAACACATCAAACTGGTACGAGTGTTCGTGTGCAAGCAGATCCTCTGTTCTTTGTTCATTTGTGCTTCAAAAATAAAATGTGAGCTTCTGGTGGAGTTTCATCACAGAGAGTTTCAGTTTGTTATTCACTCTCAGTATGTTGCTTTTGTGTTTATCTAGCTGTTATGGAAGGAGGCACAGACGTACCCTCTCTTCTCATTGCTGGGGGAGATGGAGGGTCACATGTTCGAGTGTGTGAACCAGGCAGCTGTGCACGAAGAGCTGGAGGATGAAACCAGACGGCTATGCGATGTGCGACCGTTCCTGCCTGTCCTCAAACTGATCACACGCAACTGTGGACGTGCAGAGCGCATACTAGACTCTAAAATCGGAGTGCTCATTGGGAAAGGTATGATGAGAGCTGTACTTTTCAGCTTACATCCAATGGACTACATGAGACTATGATTTTACAATGACCCTTTCTGCAACTTAAAGGAAAACGCCACTGTTTTTACATGTTCTTCACTCAACTTACAAGTTGATGCATATCTCTCCAGTCTCAGTGCGTGCAGTTAATAAATCTAGCGTGACGCCACTATGTTTGCGCTTAGCTTAGCTCCATTCATTCCTTGGGATCCAAATGTGGATGATTTCTCGAAGCCACCAATCACTTCCACATTTTAAAGATGTTACTATTTTTTAAGCCGATAAAAAAAGAAAACCATAAAGTATGGCGAAAGAGCACTTCGACCTCACCGCAGTAATATCCCCACTCTTGAAAACTCCCCCTTCTCCCAACAAAGGAGTGAAGATATTACTGCGCCATGGTCGAGGTGCTCCAAAGTGCTCTTCCGCCATATTTTATAGTTATCTTGTTTTGCCTGTGTAACTAGTCATGTAACCATTTTTAAATCGGGAAAATGTGGACGTTTTTGGTGGTTTCTAATGCATAACATAGTGGCGCTGCGTGCTGGTGGGATCAAGTGCACCAACTAAGACGTTAGAGGCATGTATCAGCTTTGACTTGACGGAAGAAGATGGTAGAATATGGAAAACGGTGGCGTTTATTACCCCAGTGGGTGATGACAAGTGACTGTATTTTTGTGTATTATGAGAATCTCATTGAATCATTCTTAGTTTGCAGAACAAAAGTAGACAAAGCAACAAGAAATATATCTACAATGCACATTACTTAGTATTAACTTTTTTTTTGACTGCTTTAGTATTTATGAAGCTTCTAATGTGTCTGTTTCTGCAATCTATGACACTCTTTTGGTACCAGAAATTATCAGTAAGTGTGTGAATCAGCAGAGGCTAGTTTGAGAGTGTTGCTGATTGTTTGTTGTGTGTGTGTATATAAGGAGGAATCGTCATGGGGCTATGATGAATTGTCAGGCTCAGCCCACAAGGCTGATGCACTCAAATACTCCACTGGCTGAATTTAAAACACGTGAACGCACATAATATGGGCTGCCTCTCTCAGTGGAGAGGATCAAATGAATTTTTAATGCTCTTTAAATGTCATCATGTGTGTTATCAGGAAGCCATTTGTAACCTTTCCCCAGAGCTCTGTTTCATAAACAAAACACCCTGATGTCATTCACCAGAAACAGATGCTCATTAAAAGAATAGGTTAGTCAAAACTGAAAATTGGCATCAGTTACTCATATTAGTTTCGCAGATCCGTTGTATTTAATTTTTTTTGTGAAATGCAAAGGACCAAATCTTCTTTTCTTCCATGAAATTTCAAACACATAAAGTTTTGCTCAATTTTCGCAGAAGTTTACGTTTTGAATTGGAGCAACATTTTTTTTCTTTTTAGCATATGTTGTTGATAATGAGTGAAGTCACAGAACTTTGTCACATGGCACAGGTCTTCATGAGTTGGATGCCCTGCAAGACCAGCAAGTTAAAGACTTTCGTTGCAAAATGAAGCGAATCAGTGAAGAGAAGATGCAGCGTATGCAGCTGATGTCGTGGGTGGAGTGGCTTCGGAGCTGTTATTCTATGCAGCTGGAGACTGGGTCATTGGAGAATTTGATTGACAAGAGTGAGGGCGTAATCAAAATTACCATGCACTACGACCAGTCACAGGTGGGTAGTGTTATTTAAGTAAGTAGTATGCTGCAGATGTCCTTACGGTGATATTTAATTATCATTCTTATCCTTCTGTGTTTTCTGTAGGACACAGCCAGCCTGAAAGTGGCATTGCATTGTACAGGATCTGAACTAATGGACCAGGCTCTTAAGAAATGGCAGACCACTCACGGCCCAGAGGAAGAAATCGGTGCCCGTAGCGATTATGTGCTGCGTGTCAGTGGCAGACTTGAGTTCCTGTTTGAAGATCCCCCTCTTAATCGCTGCAAAGTAAGATACGTTGCCAGAAATAGCCTTGAAATATCAAACTATATTATCCAAGGTTCACTATTGTTAATATGGCAAAATACAGCCTACTACATTCTGTTTTAAGAGCAATGTCTAGCTTTGCTGTACCTATAAGTAATACGTTTATCATCCTTTACTTATCATCAGATTTTTTTTTTTGCATTTATAAACCAGTAACTTTTTAATTTTATCAGTATTCTGTATGGCTTGTGTGTTTTCTGAGGCTTTAATATTGGATTAGGTTCTTAATCACTGAAAATGTAACTGAAGTCTTTTGTTTGTTTGCTTTTTGCATGTGTTCACATTTAATATTCATTATGCATCATATTACTGGAGTCAGCTTTAGTGTAGCATCAAGATCGTTATCAAGCATATACAGATATACAGTAACACCTGCGTTGTTTTTGTTTGGTTTGGTTTTTTTTAAACAATGAAAAGAATTCCGCTAGTGAAATGTGTCGAACTGGTAAGTCATGTTCAGACATCAAACAAAAGAGAGTGTGCTTTACTAAATGTTGTGTACTCAATAGTTTAGTTTCATCATGAGCTGAGTCAGGTGAGGGATGGATGTTGGGTCATTAGCGTAATGTTATATGCGAACACATAACCACACAGTTGTGCACACACACAGATGTCAGAAATCTAAAATTACTAAAAGTTATCCAGAATATAAGTGTGTTACTGTGGGGTTTTTTGCGCATGGGCCGTGGTGCCATCATGGTACTAAAGGGCAAAATTCAGACTTATTTTCTGTTTGAGAACTCTGCTATTAATATTTTTGTCTTTTTATGTGTGTAGTACATTAGGGATTGTTTGTTGGCCAATGAGATCCCTCATCTGACACTAGTTCACTGTGACGTTGTGAAGGCAATGTTTGAGAAGGAAATCAGCACAATTGGATCAGTGCTTGCGCGGAAAACTTCAAACCCTCCTCTACCGCTGCCCCCAAAGAGGAGAGCGCCAACGGTAAGGTCGCTTTCTGTGTTTCCTGCACTTCAGCTAAAGGTGTTCTCAGTTACGCAGCACCAAACAGCAATGCAAAAGTGGTTCTTTTTCTAAACGGGTTCCCAAACACTCATCATTCATTCAGATATACAGGCAGTCCCAGCCCAAACTCAAGGCGTTGGTTGAGGCATAGGGTTGGGTCGATAGACGATTCCATCGTCCATCGTCGATAGACATCACGATGCTGAGCCGCCATCGCGATCCTCCACCCTGCAGCAGCAAACAACTTGCAAAAAACACACTTAATCTATGGCGGGATTGGCAGCAAATCTATGCCATTAATAAGCGAGCGCACCACTGATGCTGGCGAGCGCGGTAAATCATTTCTGCGAGAGGAAAACAGATGTCCATGCGAAGAAACGAGGCCCACCAGCAAACCTTCGCGCAATTCAAGCACTCGCACGCGATCATCCCTGCGCTCGATCTTCTCTCACCTGCTCGCGCGAACACTGTTTTTGTCATTTTGTCAGTCGTGGGACGGGGCTTGGTGTTTTAGTTACAACTAAACAAACCCATTCCCCCCAACAACTGCCGCCTACAACGACGATGCCATCGTCCATCGCGATGTTTCACATTAGACATCGTACGATGACAAATTGGTCGTCATCGCCCAACTCATTTGAGGCAGAAGTTGAAAAAAAACAACAGCTGAAATTAAGCAATGCTTTCATAGTGCCATAGGGTAAAGGTTATTACACTTTTTAGTCCGTTATAAAAATTAACCATGCTTTTACTGTAGTTAGTTCAGTTAAACCATGGCAACCACAACTCAACCATGGGTTTGCCATACTAACCATTTTAACCATGGTATTTTGTAGTAAAAATGTTGTAATTGATACAAAAAATACATTTTTACTGTCATATTTGTTAATTAAATCCGTTGTGTAGCTTTATGACAGTTTTTGTTTAATGGCTGGTGCGTTTTGGCTGATGTATGCGTGTCTGACAGATATATCAAGTCGCAGTCATGTGTAGCGTCCATCGCACTGTAGGGTTTGTTTCCACACATGGTTTTGGGCCAGTGAGTTTTAAAAACGTGTTCCAGGAAGTGAGTCAGTCAAGTGCGTGTTAGCACTGATCATGTGAGTTATTTTGCCGATGTCAGATTGCTGACCTCTGCAACACCAAACCCCTGAGGGGATGTGTACAGCATGTGCATTTGTGCGAGTGCCTATGTGTTTGAATTGGCGTGTGATGAGGTATAGCGATTCAGACACTTAAGCCACACTTAATGTCTGAATAACATTGCATTAGACATCCGTATGCAACAAAACAGTACCATAGCTTTTCACAGAACGTTTAAATATTTTAAAATGTACTTTTTGCTATGCCTTTTAAATGTATCAGTGTGATTTCACAGGATGCCAGGTCCTCCCGTTTGTCAAGTGAACCAAAAATCTTTTATTTGCAATTATTAATGGCACTTCAAAGACAACAGTACCATTGTAATGTAATAATTACACATTGCCATCGTTTACACTCTTCTTTTATCTTTCTGTCTCCTCAGCAATTACATACGTGTGTTTGGAAGGTCCATTCTCTGTTTAGAATTAATCTTGTGAAAGGTAATAAGGTGAACGCTGAAGATACTGCTAAGGTAAACACCTGAAATCAGAATTATCAAGTAACCTTACACTAACCTTCATCTGCCTCCCAGTGGCCCACAACCAGTATTACATTAAAATGAAAACGTTTATTTAAAGGTGCAGTGTGTCCTTATGTTCTGGTTCAAAGTAACAAAGACAAGCCATTTTACGTTTTGGCAAATTTGGTGGCTAGTTTGTATGATCTCATTGTTAATGTCTGTTTGTAAAAGCCCAAGTTTTATGGGCAATTGTTTAGCCTTTATTCTCTGTTCTATTTAGCCTGATGCATTTGTGGTGTGTTGATTGCCACAGGCAGTATCCCGCAGTATATGTCAGCTGGGCACATGATTATAATAAAAATTTTATCCAAACAGCTTATTTGTGTATTACTGGCTTTAGCACTTGACACATTGTGCGTGTTAGCCTGTTAGAATTGTTGAAAGCCTAATAGAATAGTTATTGCCTGGATAGGAAGTAGCATGTGCAAATGACTTTAAATAATGTAGTGCATTATAGATTGCATTTCATGCTTATTTATTTTTGTTACGTGTAGATCCAGGTTCGAGCAGGGCTCTTTCATGGTACAGAGCTATTGTGCAAGACAGCGGTCAGCAATGAGAGCAGCAGCCGATCTGAGCATGTGTGGAACATAACACTGGAATTTGACATCGCTGTTTGTGACCTGCCCCGAATGGCCCGCCTCTGTTTTGCCATTTACGCTGTTATGGACAAAGTGAAGAAACAGAGGTCAACCAAGAACACACACCTGAACAAATACCAGACTATCCGCAAGGCGGGGAAAGTGGTGAGATTAAAACACAACTTTATTTATTGCACATATTCTTAAGCACTTGTACATCAGTGCTCAGATTCGACTGCTTTAGGTGTTGTGGTGATTTACCAAAACAATATTTGGGGATCCAAAGCCTACAAGTCTTATTTTTTTATCCTTTCTAATAGGGGGAATAACCACCCTCGCTAGTTTGACATGTTTTAAATGTTCTATTTCCTCTCTAGCACTACCCAATAGCATGGGTTAACACAATGGTGTTTGACTACAGAGGGCAGCTGAAGACTGGTGACATTATCCTCCACTGCTGGTCCTCTTTTCCTGGTGAGAACACACACACACACATTCTCCGCTTAATAGAGTTTGATTGTGACTACAGGGTTGTGTAAACTGCCGGGCAGTTGGGTCATAGGGCGGGTGTCTGTAAAATTTAGAAAAGGACTGTGAGTTATCAGTTCATCTGTGAGTAATACTTCGTTTTTTTGTGTAAGGTTTGCACTGATGTCTTGTAAAGGAAGGAAATGTGCTCAGGAAATGCCTTTTTTTCTGTGTGTTGCAGATGAGCTGGAAGAGATGTTGAACCCTATTGGGACAATTCAGACCAATCCATACACAGAGAATGCCACAGAACTACATATAAGCTTTCCAGAATATTCAACACAACCTGTTGTATTTCCTGCTTTTGACAAGGTAAGCTTATACGAACAATATGAGCATGGCTCATACATGTACATGTTTTAAGGGTGGATACCTGCTGACCACATATACACAACCATATATACGTAATATTTCTGTAATGCTGAACAGCAGTTGGAAGTCTCATCCTTGCAAAAGACTGACTATCTACTGGGAGTTTTCAAACAAAACTATGCTTGAAAAAATTAAAAACTGTTTACAACTCTGCACAGTCAGTGAACTCTGAATAAAGTTACGTATATATGTTATATGTATATATATATATATATATTTTTTTTTTTTTTTTTTTCTCCCATAGATCCTGGAAAAAGCTGCAGAAATAGCTGGAGCCAGTGATTCAATGACAATGGTAAAAAAGTGTTTTGTTTAGTGTTTTTTTTGTATTGTTCTTAGAGGTCCACTTATAATGTTATCATGTTGTACATCAAAAAACGTCATCATTTAGAAGTAATAAGCCATTTTCTGTCCCGAGAGATCAGAATATGCTTACTGTTGGATCCAATGTAGTTGGCACAGCATCATCTTTTATGTTTCAATCTTTTTGAAAATCTCACATCAAATTAAAAGCAGGTGTTGATCTTCTACTGTGGAGGTGGTGCTTATCCACACTATAACATTTTAGAGTAGAACATGCCAAAAGCTGTTGTTTAGGAAAAAGGGTTAATTCACCCAAAAATTAAACTTCTCTCCCTCATGTTGTTCCAAACCCATAAGACCTTCGTTCATTTTCGGACCACAAATGAAGATATTTTTGATGATAACAGAGAATCATCTGACCCTCCATAAACGCAATACAACTGAAATGGTCCCAGATCCAGAATAGTAGTAAAACATGCGTAAAACAGTCCAAGTGACATCAGTGGATCAACTTAAGTTTTGTGATGCTCTTTTTGATCATCAAAAATATTTTAGTTTGTGTTCTGAAGATGAACGAAGGTCTTATGGGTTTGAAACGACATGAGGGAGAGTAATTCATGACAAAATGTTCATTTTTGGGTGAACTAACCCTTTCAGTATTTTGAGTTCTAAAAATGACAGGATGTTTTCCTACAGTACTACAATGACCTTTTATATGTTAAAGGGATAGTTCACCCAAAAATGAAAATTTGATGTTTATTTGCTTGATGTAGGTGACTTTGTTTCCTCAGCAGAACACAAATGAAGATTTTTAACTTGAACCGTGGCAGTCTGGTAGTCATTTAATGGAAGTGGATGGGCACCAAACCTTTCAAAGTAA
>JAUMHQ010000074.1:3127770-3145034 GCA_032361165.1 Enteromius paludinosus
TTTTTTTGAACCTCTTAATTAGTTTTGTTTTTTATGTAAATTATTCAATAAATACCGTACCGTGCCATTCATACCGATGTATTACCGTACCGTGAAATTTTGATACCGTTACATCCCTAATACACACACATACATACATATACAGTGAGGTCAATGAGTATTTGATCACCTTGTGATTTTGCAAGTTCTCTTACTTAGAAATCATGGAGTCTACAATTCTCAGCATAGGTGCATTTCCAATGTGAGAGTGACACTTGATGTGTCAACAAAAAAACAGGGCTGTCTTATTCCAAACAGTAACTTAAGAAAATGTGTTTTCTTGCTATTGTTTCATCATACTTTTGTCTCTGTTCCCATCCAAGGTCCTTCTGCAGTTTAACTTCCCTGTCTCACATATCTCGTTTTCTGCCACCCTAGGAAAAAATATCCTGATTGGCCTTGTGTGTTTGTGCTTGCGTATGCGTGTGTGCCCACACATACTACAACCCCCCAAGTGTTCTGCACCGTCAGATGATTTTGCTTTGCTCTGTCAATGATGTGTTCATGCTTTCTGAGGGATAAAAAAAAAAAAAAAAAAGAACTGCCCCCGTCCTGACAATGACAGCTGCCTCCCCAACAGATTGCCAATACTCTTGATTGATTCTGCCCTGTTGAAAATAAGCGTATATTCATACGCACATACAGAGTTCCTCTTAAAGCTGATGTCAGCTCAGGTGAATCTGCTAACACAGACACTGGGTGTCACCTGTGATGGGAAAGTGTCCTGCCACTGTCCTAATCAGGCATGACAAAACATCAAGAGATGATTCTGACAACTCCTCGTGTTAATCTGAATCTTTTTCCTAATCAGCAATGACAAGTGATGTGAAACCATATGTTTTGTAGTCACTTGGTTTTACATCACTGGTCATCCAAAATCCACCTTTTACTTTAAAGGAAAATTAAACATTTTACTAGTTAAACAAAAAAGGCTTGAATTTGCAATTGCCAGTAAGCTTCCACTCTTATCGTTGCATTAGCTGTTACCATTTAAAAATCTTGTTTTGGTTTTTATAAATTTTTTTTTTCAATGGTTATATGTATTTGTTTTAACAAACTAGCAACATGTTTTTACAAATTATTTTCATGGTAACTGCACAGATGATGTAAGTAGAGCTTAAAAATAGATATATCTATTCATACATATATATTTTTTAAATATATATATATATATTTTTTTTTAAAATATTTAAATTAACATTTATTATTTATACGCATATACATGCAATCAAAAACAATATTATTCAAATGATCAAATTATTCATAAACTATCAATTTGTTAATTATGTATATTTAAATATAATTCAATATTTTGTTTCTGGTTGCAACATTCCTATCATTCCTAGAGACAGCGTAGCATTGAGCACAAAAAGTGATTTAACAATGCAAAGTTGCCATGTTGTGCCTTGTCGAGACACACGGTGGCTGAAATTCTCAAACTGTTGAATTTTCATCTGGAGGTGAAGATCTGGCACTATTTGTTTGATTCGCTCCACTGGCTTTTCCGAGCACACAGCGTTTGTTTGTTTGTTTGGCTCAGTAAGGAGTCTTGGAGCAGCCTGCATTTGATGGCAACCGTAGAGTCTGGCATCAGAAGTTTTCAGTTTAGTGATGGTGCCTGGGGGACTCACCCCACCCTCCGGCTAATTGGCCGTCTTAGCAGAGTCAAATCAATGTTGGCGTGCCCAACTCTGCTTCTTTCTACACACTTTCGTCTTGCACCCCTCCGTGGAGGAGCAGGGATGATTCTCTCCTCTCTGCCTGGTGTCCGTCCATCTCTCTGTGGAGGAAGTGAATGGAAGACACTCTAACCATAGGCGGTGTTCTTAACTGTTGCCGCTTGTTACTGTGACGTGCCATCGACCTGAGTAATGAGTTTGTTCCTGGACACAGACTCCAGACTTGCAAAGTTAGGTTTTCTGAGACATGCTGGTCTGTTACAAAACTAAGATCAAATACGCTCTACCGGCTTCCCTATAGCTACTGTGGTGCTTGTGTATTTCACAGCTGCTTTGTTCATCTCCCCATCAAGAGTTTTTGGCTTCGAGTTTTGCATTCATCTGCTGTTTTCCTTGCACTGATCTCAACATCAAAGAGACAAAGATCTCTGATTCCAAACCAACCAACTGAAATAACAACAAAAAAGACACCAGAGCTTAAATCCACGAGTAGTCTGTGTAAATGCTTGTTCTTTCTCAGTCTCACGCTTGATCTGTTGTTGGCCTTCACAGAGACAGGACTGGGCAGACTAATGTCTTCTCTAGGAAGCTGAATCTCTGTTTAATTAATTCTCTGGAAAGCACCACCTCCGCTAAAACTAAATATTGCATTTGAAATGGATTTTTATTTTTTGAAGCCCTATAAAAGTCATAGGAAGTAATACATTTTACTATAGTGAATATACTTTTTTCATAGGTCAGTAATTGCTCTTCAGTAAAGGGAAACTTGCTCAAAAGTCATTGTAATGGTTTGTGAGTGAATTATTTTTTTATTTAATGCTTTTCTATGAATCCATTAAACCATTCCATTGCTTTATTAGTAAATCCTTCTGAATTTAAACAATAACAAAATTGGGTTTGAAAGCTCATGGAAAAGTCTTTGGTCGGAAAAGAAAGCCTGCAACTAGATAAGCTATTAATTCTAATTGACTAGTAGTTGGACACAGTTAGTTGACCCTGCTGGCCAATCTTGTGTGGTACTGATTAGTGGTGTCAAAATTATCGAGTTAATGCGTGCAATTAATTCTTTCAGATTAATGCATAAAAATATTTAATGCATGGGCGTGGCTAGGATTGGTCACCCCACTCACAACTGCTGCTTCGGTCACGTTTTCTCTTGACAAGAAGTGCATTTATTCAGTAGCACAAAGTCTTTACTACCACATCAAATGGGAGACATTTCAGACGTGCGATCCACGTCACTTCAGCGCCAGGCAAACGGTACTGTGCTTGATGCACAAAGATGCCAGAGCATGCCGTAGGCTGTATTCTTTCATTTCAAAGTGCGAAATAAGCTACGTTCATGCAACGTTGTGGTCCAGTTAAGTCATGAAGCTTCCAAAAAGACGATTAAAGCTGCCTTAAAACTGTGCAAGCATGTAAAACATTTAAAAACATGTCTTTGAAATGTTCTGGAGCAGCCCAGCGCTGTCTCACTCATCTAACATGCCTGACCTGAACTGGGTCAGAAAAGGTGGAAAGAGTTGAGAGTAAATAAGATTTGTGTCAGAACCGCGTCACATTCAGCAGCTGCAGCTCTTAAATAAATAACAGCCAAAATAACCGGTAATAGCCAGCTGCTGTGATGTCTATTAATCAAAGGACAAAGAAAAAAGGGGATAGCTTTATGGATTCATCTATATTTAATTTAGAATGTGTCTGATAACTTCAATTTCAATTTCTGTATATTTCTGATGAAGTGCACAATGACATTTATTATAATGGGATATGTGAAGATTGTTTTAAGTTCAATTAAATTAGAAGTTCTTTTTTTAAGTCTAAATATTAAAATTGTTAGCTCTCAATTACAAATGTTTGGGAGGGGGGACAATTTTATAAGGAATCAGTATTGGTATTATAATGGCAAAGATTGTTTGTTTTGATGGTTTTATAATGTTGAATGGCTATTCAATGATTAAATAGCTACTAGGGGAAAAAAATATTCCAGAGACATCAGAGTAATGCTGGCCTTCAGTCACAAAAGAAGATGCTATTATACCAACATGAAAAAATGTATTGTGTTTGTTGTTTGTACATTCGTTTAATATTTAAATCTGAAATTATTGCAATATAAAAGTATATTTAAAAATTTTACTGTTAGTTGGAATTAATAATTTCAGAATTTTTTTTTTTTTATTGATTGACACTTATTGATTGATATATATATATGATATTTAGACAAAGTATCATATATTTTATGTGAAATATCTTATTCAGGTTGATATCTATCCATCCATCCACCCATCGGTTGGTCACAATGCACTTTGTAAACCAATGCAGGAAATTGTCTATCAACATTTGACTAATATATCTGTTTGTCCCTATCTGACTGGCATATGTTATACTATCTACCTGTCACCAGATATTTAATGTCCTTGTAACCACAGCATTTGAGCCCTGTTCACTGCCGTTGTTGATTGCAGGGAATAAGATAGACCTGGCCGATAAGCGAGAAGTCCATCGGCAGCGAGCAGAGGAGTTTGCGGAGGCGCAGAGCATGCTTTATTTGGAGACCTCTGCCAAAGAATCAGACAACGTGGAGAAGCTCTTTCTGGATCTGGCCTGCGAACTGATCCGCGAGGCCAAGCAAAACACGTTGGACAACAACGACTCCACTCCCATGCCCGGAGAAGGGAAAAACATCAATTACTTGAGTTGCTGCAGCATAAACTAGTAGACTTGGCCACTCTGTCTGGCTGGGGGGCAACATGGATCGCATACAAAGTGGTTGTATTGTTGGTAACCACTATGTAGTTGCAGTGGTTACTGTTTTCCACTGTTGTTGAAGTCTAGTTCTTTTACCCCTCTTAAATCCCTGGGTATTTTAAAGCATTTGGGAAAAACACGATATCGAGATGATGCTGCTTTTTAAAGGTGGGTCAAAAGCTTCTTGATGCTTTTGGCCAGAAAAAGGGCCTTGTTACACATAAAATGCTTGCTGATAGGTCAAACAATAAGATTTTCTACACTTCTGTACAGTGCAACAGTTGGGATTTCCCTGCTGACTTGAGAGCCAATGTATTTATCATATTAGAGATTTAAAAAAATGAGAATGCAGGTCTTCATCAGCAGTCTCACTCCCTTGAAGGACTAGTTTATCATAAAAAAACATTCTGTCATCATTCATTTCCCACATGTTGTTCCAAATCCATATGTCTGACTTTTCTGTGGAACACAAAATAAGTTGTTTTGAAGAATGTTCGTGAAGCTCTTATCCAACGAAAGAATATGGTGACCAAAGCAGTCCACATGACTGTGTTGTATTCCAAGTCTTCTGAAGCCATATGATGTTTATGAGTTTGGAATGACATGAGGTTGAGTAAATAATGACAGAGTTTTTTATTGTAGGATGAACTGCTCCTTTAAGACTCATTGCCACAAAATTGGTGTGTTAGTGTGCACAATTATTATTTGCACAAAATGCACTTCTTGATGATTGCTTGTGAGATTGTTAGAGGTTGCTTATGCATGCTTTTTTTTTTTTAAACCAAGACGTCAATAGAAATGCAAACAGACAGCCACCTTACTTTAAATATTCTGTAAGATTTTGAAGATGTGAAGTAAAACCACCGTTTTAAATCCTCATTTGTCAGGTAGTCAGTTTATAAGAATATAAACTCCCCTTACTGCTTGCATGGCAATTTGGCTGTTAATAATCAGTGAAGGCAATGTTATTTTGAGAAGTCATAGCAAAAATCCAATGTGCCTCTGCCATTTGCATCCTGTTGTCATTCATTACACGGCAGTGGGAATCTCATGGAGTATGTGTTTGGGTCAAATATAACCCCAAAATATCATATTAACCGGGTCGATATATTAGTTTTGATATTTTAATTTAGCTTATTTCAAGAATGATTCTCATTATATTCTCAGTACTGTAAAATAATACTGCCCAAACACATTTACATTTTTTAAGACTTTTATTATTTTGACTGTACAACATATACTCAATTGTTGTGCATTATTCATGGGAATAGTTTTTTTGCATTATAGAAATAGTTAATATTACTTAATTATACAACAGAAAAATGAAATTTTTCATAAAATACAATTTATTCTTTTCTTTTAGTAAAATGGGGTGAGACAACACCATTCAAAAGTTTGGGGTCAGTATGAGTTTCTTTAAGGAAATAATTTTACTCAACAAGGATACATTAAATGAATGACAAATTGATTAATAAAAGACATGTATTATGTTATAAATACAAATTTAAAAATAAAATAAATAAAACTTTTTAAAACCAAATAATAATAAAAAAAAAAAAACATTCCAAAAAAATACTACGCAACACAACTTTTTTTTAGCATCCAATCAGCATCTTAACATGACGTAGGATAACATGACATTTTAAAAAAGAACAATAAGTAATCTCGGAAGAGATAATTTCTCTTAAAAACATGTTTTAAAAATCTTACTGACCACAAATTTTGAAAGGTAGTGTATGGTGTGTCTTTGGCAGGTCATTCGGTCTAAATTTTTCAGATCATAAACGTTTTTAGCGGCTAAGCTCTTACATATTGTCCTTTAATGTCTGTGCACATTATACGTTAAAAAAGTAAAAAACTAAAAAAAGGCAACTCAATGTTTTAATGCACTGTCTAAAACGCTTAATCTCTTTCCCCCCCACAAGGATTTCTCCGATACCCATTTGGAGATATTCTGTTATTTTACACATTTTTATGTATTACCAAGACTGAAGTATACCAGGATTCTTTGCTGTTCATTTAGTCCAGCTTTGGTATTGTAATAACCGTTGCGATGTTTAAAGCTTTTGGCACTGGGAGGTGCGAGAGAACTGTGTGTGTAGTTTATGTGTGAATGAGATGTATTTCATAGATGTTTCAGTGCACAAATGCACAAATGGTCTTTCAATGCATCATATTGAGGAATAGATGATGGAGTTGTTTAACAGTGTGATACAGTGCGATTCTGGTTTCGGCTGGTGTTTGTCTGTTTTGGAACTGTGTTGTGCATTTTAATGACTTAAACAGTTAGAATTTGTACCTCCAACCTTGGCTGTGCTGTAAGGTTGTTTGCACCTGTGTCATTACAATGGAACTGTGAATCTCCTCTTTTATAGACTTTCAGTATTTTACTTGCTGCTACAGATCTTTTTCTTGCCGCTTTTTTTAATTTAATTTAATTTTTTTAACAAAGTTGATGGAATTGCAACTGAGGTTTTAGATGCCATGTGCTTGGTTCAGTAAATTAGTTTAAACTGATTTTGTTTTCAACAAAAGATATTCACTGAAACACTAAACATTGTTTAACTTGAGGACCAATTGTTTCAGCTTTTTTGGTTGTCCATGCCAATTACTTTGCAATATTATGTATTTTCCTCATATTTACACATAGCTGCTTATATGATATTAAGCTTTTCTATTAACATTTTATTTTAAAGTGATGACCTTTTCTAGTTTTGTATGAACAGCTTTCTTTCTATGTTACATGATGTGCCATGCACAGTATTTTATCTGTCAGGTATTTTTGTCTAGCATTCTTTTACAGATATATGCCATATTGTAATGTGTTGCATTGTGCACCAATAAGACTCTAGAAATATTTCTTTTCTATGTTAAATGCCCTAATTTCCAGTATAGTGTATGTATTACTAAGTGCTTACTTTTTCTGTATGGACAATGTTATTGTAACCATTTCATTATGTGAAGTACAATATTCATCCAGGAGTCTTTTGTCTAGTGAAGATGAAATGTCATTCTTTAAAACCCACAATATCTGTATCCAAAGTAGATAACTGTACATTTATTGTTTTAGTGTGTGCTTTCGGTATATAAGTTGTGATGCATTATGTGTAATACATTTATCATAAAGAGACAAACCCCATGACTGCAGCAATTCAAAGCTGTTTTCTTTAAGCAGTTATCCTGGTGGAACTTTCTCATCATATATACTGCAAGTTTCTCTCTTCTCCAAATAAAAATGGTTATGACACAAACTATATTGTAGAAAATGTAAATAAATTCTTTAACAATTGAAAGAAAGCTTAATTAGATTATTATAATGAAGGTACATTATTATAACATTTATATAAGTTAAAAATGTTGATATTTACACACTACCGGTCAAAAGTTTGAAAACAGTAAAAAATTTTAAATTGTTTTAAAGATGTTTCTTATGTTCATCAAGGCTGCATTTATGTTATCAAAAATACAAGAAAAAATATATATTGTTATATATATTGTGAAATATTTTTATCATTTAAAATACTAATGGGTTTCTATTATAATATAGGCTACTTTCTAACGTGTCACATGAGCAATGTTGGCAAAGTTGTAAATATTTTTTGGGAAACGGCAGTACTTTTTTCAGGATTCTTTGATGAATAAGAAGTTATAAAAGCAGCATAATGTATCAAAATTTTAAACGTATATAGACTGATGATAGATAGAGAGATAGATAACAAGAAACTACAATACCCATCAGACATCGCGGTGATCACGTTTTTACAATACGGAAGCACGTTGTGTCGTTATATGAAGTTAACAAAACATTCCGTTTATCGACAGAAAGAAGATATAGCCTAATCCGTTTTGAGTGAGCATAGAGACAGACACTTTTAATAACTATTCGCAGATGACGAATGACAAATTTACCAAACTAAGATACTGCGTGATCATTTTATAATATGGTCTGAAATTTGAGAAATAAAAACAAAAAAAACACGACACTGTATAGAAGTATATATCAGGTCGTTACATTGCGTCTCTTGTTTTTAATGTAGTTGTAAAACTTTTGCGTCATGGAGCAACTACGGGTCATTTAACATCCTTCCTCGTTCCTCGTATGCAAATGATCCATAGCTTGATATTTTCACAAGCACTGTGACGAGACTCACTCATTCAGCCATGAGACTGATGGACACTGCTCTGCTCTTCCTCCTCATCATCCTCAGCTGTAATGCACTGGGGCTCAAACCACAGCTCCTAGGCAGACATACAGTCCAAACCAACTCTCAGCACACATCTGTCTCATACAAAACTTACTATTTTGATCAACAGGTAAGTGTCTTACTTCTTTGCTTTTTTTTTTTTACCTGGCTGTTTATTCTTGGCCACAAGAAATCCAGGTCAAGATATCAATTTGTTTATACTGATTTGAGATCACTGATTCTGTTTTTCAAAGAATATATTATCTTTATGTAATTTTCAGATACCCAATATATGTATTTAGCTAAATTCAGCTTTAACAGTACACTAATGAAAATATTAAAACAAACAAACAAACAGACTAAAATAATACAAGAATGCTACAATAAAACATAACATACCTTTTGGGTGTTATTTTAGAAACATAAATAAAATCGAAGTAGTCTATATGCATATAAACAACAAGAATAATTCTAACAGTAATTTGTTTTGTTCATGTTTTCATTGTCATTATTATTGCTTTGACCATTTTATTTATACAGTTGCTTGTTATCTAAATGGCTGCAAATAATTTTCATCCGTTTTGGTTTATAACTTATATTTTTATAGTGTTTAAAATGCTACATGTTGCTTGAAAATAAATAATTACAAAAAGTATGTTTTCAGCTAATACTTGCTTAATAGTAAATGCGACCCAATAGTGCGGTTTATCTGTGCATTCAGTAACCAATAGGCCTAATATACAAAAGAGTAAATATCTGAAAACTAGTGCTTAGACTTATTCCATACTTCTCTAACCTTGAAATTATAACCAGAAACTTATGTGACAGCAGTTTGTTTGTTGCTTTTGTCATTGGTCACAGTTGCAAGCCATTCTCATTCCAATCAACTTGTCAATCAGAAAGTCTTGTGATAGATAACATTGCCAGTCTTATTTTGCAAACCACAGCATTTTTTTTCTGGTTGTGGCTACTCATTAACTTACAACTGGGCTTCCGTTACGGATTTCCTTTATTTAATGTTTCCATAATCTGTGCCGTTCTGCTCTGTATTGTGTCTGCAGGAAATTTCCTTTTCCTTGTGGCCCCCAAAGAATAAAAGCAGATCCTCTCGCCCCTCTGGGCTTGGGCCTGTGTGCAGATGCATAGCATTTGATGCTGGCAGTCTGCCCGTTTTTCACTTTATTGAACTGAAAGTGAGATCTTGAAAGTCCCTTGATTTTGGTTTTTGTGTGTGCGTCAGTTTTAACATGCTTTGACTAAAATACACAATGACTAAATTCTTTCTTTCTTTAAATCGTGTTATAGTGCTGCCAGTTGTTTAATAATTAAATTCTCAGAAACATTTCATCTCATTCTTAGCCTGAAGAGTGGCTTAGAAATTAATCTTTTACACGCTATCTGTGGGAAAAGCTGACACAGGAAATGCCCAGCGTCTAGTTTTAGACAAAAACAATCCTGTTAGGCTGTACTCTGAGCCTAATTACATCTTGACCTGGACACGCCAGAGTGAAGGCAATTGTTTCTCGGTGTCTGTTCAACTCATCCTCTGAGCCGTCAGGAAGATTAGGGCCATTTCCTGGCTTTCTTGCTCCTCATTGTCTTGGTTTTGTCCTTGTCAGCACTTAGTATGCCTTAAACGGTAGCCTTCAGTTGTAGCAGCACAGACGAGGCTGTAAAAATGAGGATCTGCAAAGTAGGAACTGAAATGTAACATGGGTCTTGGATTTTACATTCCCTCTGTGTTTCATTTCACATTCCCACTCGAGCTGAGCTGTAGTCTGTCGTTTTTTAATTCTCTTTGTTGAGCGGTTGAACAGTTGTCGAGGGGATATCCTTTCAGCATCTGTTGCTGGCTGTGGATGGAGAAAGGGAGAGCACTGTTTGACAAGCAAGCAAGAGCAAAACTGTTTTCGAATTCATTAGACAGAACAAAACGTTCTCAAAATAGGGTGTGATGTTGACAAAAACATATTTTTTGGTATTTCTTCAGTACTGATAAAGTTTGCAGTAATTACATTTTAAGGACTCTTTTCAAAAGAAGTCTCTTGTGCTCTGACTGACAGCATTTATTTGATAAAGTAAAAACAGTAATTTGATGAAATATTATTAGACTTAAAAATATTCAGATTTTACAAAGTTTTAAAATGCAATGTATTCCTGTTTTGACAAAGCTAAATTCTGAGCAGCCATTACTTGCAGTTTTTTCGCAATTGGGAATAACAGCATTAGTGTGATGTTGCGAAACTATGTGATATAAATAAAAGACAAAAGCTCATTCAGATGTGTTTTTTACCCTTATATATTGAATGAGGATATTCAATATTTATAATGCAGTCATTAGAATTGCATTCTATAACGTAGTGAAAACATGCACTCTCAAGCCGTTTTTGAAAAATAAGTGATACGATACTCAATAATTTCAGCATGCACATTGATAAAACAACAATTCTGGAATGATCATAGACAATACGAACACACCCTTAAAACTATATTTTCAATTTCATGTGCATATTTCTTGTACAAAACTTGCTACTATGATGCTATATTTGCTGCATTTTATGTGCTTTTTAAGTGGTTTCTAGGGTACGCTAAATTATTTAGCAAATGTTATGTGTGTAGTAACACTATGGCACTAAGGTACCTTACAAAACCAAATCATTTGGAATTTGTTCACTGAAAAATAAAAATGATGTTGTCTGTCATATATTCCCTATCATGTTTTTGGAAACCCATGTGATTTACATTTTCTGTGGAACTCCAAAGATGATGTTAGGAAGAATGTCCATGCTGCTTTTTCCATAGAGTGAAAGTAAATGATAAAAGCTTGAAATATATATATATATATATGTATATATATATATTTTTTTTTTTTAAAGTCTGACAGTCCCTGGTCACCATCTACAGTCATAGAACTGTAGAAGTGGAATAGAACAGTGTGAAAGGTCTTTAAAACTTCACAGTTTGTGTTCCCCTGACGAAAAGACAAAAATGTAAATTCATTCACTGATTTTTTTTTGTTTCAACCCTGTGGATATTTTTGTTGCGGTTTGAAAAACGTTCTTTTTAAAAGCCTAGGAAAAAGACATGATTTTAAACATCATAAATTAAGTAAAAATAAGTAAATAAATAAAAAAAAAGATTCGTGACACACTTCATACATTTTCACATGGAAACGGGTCGTAGATTAATGAGTGATGTTGTACATCACTTTGTGCTTTTGAGTGCAATCTGTATCATCCAGGAGAGGGCGCTGCATCTCTGAACTGTTGTCCATAACCTGACTCATCTAACCTCTGCGGACAAAATCAGATGTTTTTTTTACAAGTTCTAGGAGCACATTCAGTTCTCCAATTCACCATAATTATTTTTAACAATTATCTTTAAAAAAATAAAAAATAAAAATAATAATAACTTTATTGAGCTGGGATGCAGTAAATTAATCAAAAGTGACACAAAAGGCATTTATAATGTTGCTAACGATTTCTAATTCAATAATATGCTGTTTGTTTCTTTATATTCATCAGAAAATTCTGAAAATTCCTGGAATAATGATGAAAAGATTTTGCTTTTTATTTGTAAAATTTAATATGGAATATGTTAAACAAAAGATTATATTAATAAACTTTTTACCCTAACATTTAAAATAAAATGCATGTACTTTTACGGTTGACAAATTGTAAATATTTTTTTAAGTGGATATGAATAGGCTTATAGATTATGTAAAACGGCCATTTTCTACAGCTTGAGATGTAACAGCTTACACAGAAAATAACTCACTAAAGCATGTGAATATAGCTGACACTCATTTGACCTGCAGCCAGGCTCTGACTGTTGTTGAATGAATGTAACTGTGAGCACTCTAAGTCCTTTTGCTGTCACTGGCTCATAAAATTTCTGCCTCTTTTGTTGCCAACGGGAGGAGAAAGACGGTATTTACAAAAAAACAAAACACTAGAGAGAGAACATTCTTTATTAAGTGTTGGGTGGGATTCAGAAGAGTGAGAACTGTTAAGAACTGCAGCGTTGCTGCTCTGGGAACAAATTTTAACATTCTTTTTACTTCTTCCCTCAAACTTGGAGAATTTATGGAAATGTAGAAGACAGTGAACAGCCCCTGGACCGGGTGAATGGATATTACAATTCTGCTCAAACCGGAACTAATGTGGCATCCCTGACGCTGGCACTAGATTTTAATACAAATTGAGGCTAATTATCCCTCCATCTTGCTCTGAGGTTTTACGCTCAACAGTGTGAGATGGCTGAAGTCCAGAAGATTGAGGAGAACACCCAGAAATAAAGACTACTCTAGTATTGTCACTGTACAGACAGGGATGTAAAAAAAAACAAAAACTGTGACTGTTTATGGTTAAAACAGCAACAGAACAACATTACATAAAGAATAGTTCACCCAAAAATTCAACTTTGCTGTAAATTTACTTGCCCTCATTTATATGTAATGCCTAATGTGTAAACGAGTTTGTTTCTTCATCAAAACTATTCCATTAAATCACATGCACACCAGTGGATCCTCTGCAGTGAATGGGTGCCGATAGAATGAGAGTCCAAACAGTTAATAAAAAACATCACAATAAAAGTAATCCTCACAGCTCCAATCCATCAATTAATGTCTTGTAAAATAACAAGTTTACCAATGAAAACAACCCAGATCAATTTTTTTTTGAGGTCAACAGGGGATGGGCTTTTTATATGGATTGTGATAGATTGAAGGAGCAAAGGTTTAAAGTCAAAATGTCTTAAAAAAAATTTTTATTACAAATATATAGCTTTTCACATTACAGGATTTTTGCGTGACTGTAGATTACTGAATTATTGTGAATTTTTATTATTTATTTTTTTTGGTACGTTCTGACAACACTCATGCATTGCAGAAAATTCTTTAATTAAATAAAATTAATTTTAATGAAAAAAATATATATAGCAATCACACCTAATGTGTGTTTAGAATTTGTTTTTATTTATTCAAATTTTCCTTGAAATTACATTTATTTTTCTATATTTTGTATATTTATTTTACTAAAAGCGTTTACTTTTATGTCTTAACCAGATGTTTTTTATTGCAGATTGACCATTTTGGATTTTTGGAGAATGGCACATTCAAACAGAGGTATCTTCTTAATGACCAGCACTGGCACAAGGAAGGAGGCCCAATCCTGTTTTACACAGGCAATGAAGGAGACATCACATGGTTCTGTAACAACACTGTAAATATAAAAACATAAATATATATATATATATTTAAAAATATTTTACGTACCACTTCTGTTAATTAAATGTAAAAATGTTTTACAAATCACATTTAGCTTTTTTCACATGGTAATTTTTTAAATCATTATTTTAAAATGATCTTTAAATACACTACTGTGAGTTGCAAAGTTGTTAAATGAGAATATATATGCTTTTAAAGACCGTGTTTGTCAGCATTATTTACTTAAAGGGGTCATATGATGTGATTTCAAGTTTTCCTTTCTCTTTTGAGGGGCTCTGCTCGTGCATAGATAAGATTCCTAAAGTTATAAAAGTTATGACATGTCCATGCCCACTGTGTGGGTTTATAACACTGACCAAAAGTTTACGCAAAAATAGAAGGTAGGTAGTGCTTGTTGTTTATCATTTCTCTGATCACAAACGCAGACATAAGAACTGCGATGCAATGCAACACGTAAAAGACAGAATAAGTCATTATAACCATTATAATAATTATGTCCCCACCGGATGCAACAAATGCCTTGTTTATGAGGGGGTTTATAATTTTCATCACGTTATGGTAAGGGGTGTAACATTTCAGTCAGTATAGGGGGAACAATAATGTGCAGTAAGTGGAAAATAATGTGTTTTTTTTTTATCTTAAACCCCAAAACACAATGCATTACACCAAATGTTCTTCTTAGGAACATCATATGACCCCTTCCTTTTTTTTTTTTAGCATTATGATTATGAAAAATACTAATATATATATATATCCAGAGGAAAAATCTTTTAAAAATATAAAATTTAGTTACTATGCTAACCCTAAGTCCCAATGAAAGCTTGATATCTCAACCTCATCTTTTTCCCAAGGGTTTCATGTGGGATGTTGCAGAAGAGCTGGGAGCCTTGCTGGTTTTTGCTGAGCATCGCTACTATGGAGAGTCCATGCCATTTGGCGAAGAGTCTTATAGCGTGAGTCTATACTGCGGCTCATGTCATGCGGTAAGGGTCATTTAGCTAACACTGTCCTTGATCTTCTGGTCTTTTCTTTCTTTTTTTTCTCCAGAATGCAAAGTATCTGAACTACCTGACCTCAGAACAGGCTTTAGCTGACTTTGCAGTGCTAATCAAAGCTCTGAAAATAAACCTACCTGGAGCTCAGAAAAGTTCAGTCATTGCCATTGGTGGCTCCTACGGCGGGATGTTGGCGGCCTGGCTGAGGATGAAGTATCCCAGTGCTGTTGTAGGGTGAGTGTTTGTTCATGTTACAGTACTGTACCAGAATTTTAACAACAAATATGAATAAAAAACACTTTACACTTTATAATTTGTACTTAAAAAGGTATTTACTATTGTTTTTACCAATAAACAAATTATATCAAATTATTGTTACAAATTTAAATAAGATATATTAAAGTTTATTCCTGTGATGGCAGAGCAAAATTTTCAGCAGCCTTAACTTCAGTCTACAGTGTAACTTGATCCTTTAGAAATCATTCTAATATGCGGATTTTCTGCTCAAAATATCTTATCAGTGTTGAAAACAGTTGTGATGCTAAATTTGATTTATTTTTTGTGGAAAATCAAATACTTTTTTGATGAATCAAAGTTTAAAAGAAAGAACTGCATTAATTTAACTGCACTTTAAATGTAAAGATGTGATAATTCTCTTCCCATATGCAAACCTCATGTTTGGGAGACATAATCCCTAAATCATAACCCGCAAAACTGGCTGGTGAGTTGAAATGTTTTACCTGCCACGGTTGATTTTCACTCGCATTTGGCAGGTTAGCATGTAATAGTCTCAAGATGATATTGTAAACATTTAATACATTCTTAAAGGCTACTGCTAGTGTAGTTTATATTTAAATGTGAAATATTAGCATGAACACAGCATGTGCATTCATATCTAATGGAGTATGATGCCTAGAAACTGAATAATATCTTATATTGCCACAGGATTCTGGAATAGAAAAATGCAGAATAGTAATGTGTAACCATGTGTTTAATTAAGAAAGGTGATGTGATTCAGCAGAGAAACTTCTCATGATTATTGGTTGATTTTTCTGCTGTGAAATGAAATGATCAGTGAGTGTGACCTTCTGGTGTTTTCAGTGCTCTTGCTGCATCCGCTCCCATCTGGCAGTTCATTGTGCCGTGTGGAGAGTTTTACAAAGTGGTCACCCATGACTTCACCATCAGTGGCACCAACTGTAGCACCAACATCAGGAGGTCATGGGAGGCTATTGACAGGGTCTCAGCAACAGGTTGGTGAATGTGATTGTGCTATGCTGCTTTGCCCTTTGTTAAAAATATTTTTTTGTGATCATATATTGTGTAGATCATATTGTTAACAGAGTTAGGAAGATGTGGTACTGATTACAAAAGACACAATTAAAATGGGATTTAATAATATTATCTTTTATTTCCTGTTTACGAAACTCAATGTGATTACATATTAACTAGTGTTTTTTGTTGTTGTTGTAAAACAAGAAAAACCTGAATGGAAAGAGGAAAAAAGGAAATATTTCTTTAACACCAAATCGGTAATCGGTCTGTAATAAAAAAACAAACAAACAAAAAAAATATATAATGCATAAAAAACTGTGTAATCTAGTTATGAGTATAAATTCCAAGGACTTAATTTTAGTTTTGCTGATTTTGAGCTGTTTATTGTATAGTCCAGATTATCTGTACTCATTTACTAGCCAAAGTCTGTTTTGAAGGGTTTTGTCCTAGTAGTTGTTTTAAAGCCATGTTCATTCGTGTCTCTTCATGGTTTTGTACCAACTCTCTTTCTGAAGATTATGGGTATTCTTGGACTCATTTGATCAGCTTTTCTTTTATAGGTGAGGGTCTGCAATGGCTGTCTCAGGAGTTTGGACTGTGTAATCCTTTAAAGACTCCAGAAGAAGTGAATGGCTTCAAGGCTTGGCTGCAGGAAACCTGGGTGAACTTAGCCATGGTGGATTATCCATATGAAGCTAACTTCCTCCAACCACTTCCAGCTTGGCCTGTTAAGGTGCGATAAGTTTGCTTCCAAGATTTTCCTTACAGAACATACTGTGGCACTCTCCCCAGGTGAAAAATAAATATATTTAAATTGTGCTATACTAAGTGCAAAAGTACTATTTTGAAACAACTTTAAGTATATTAAGTGTATTTTAAGATATATTTAAGTTTAACTTTTGTATATTTGCAACATATTTAATTAATTGAAGTTTTGTTAAAATAGACCGATTTTAAAGGTGCCATAGAATGCATTGAGAGAATATTTTAAATTGTTCTCTGATATGGACATAGAAGATATGTAGCTTAGGTAAGGGGAAAACATGCCCAGAAACGGTTTTACAGGTCCATTTACAACCCTAGAATGAAACAGTCTGTTTTTGCCTTATTTGGAAGGTTC
>JAUMHQ010000074.1:3151082-3164556 GCA_032361165.1 Enteromius paludinosus
GCTACATACCTTCTATGTACATATCAGAGAACAATTTAAAATATTCTCTCAATGCATTCTATGGCACCTTTAACACATTAGATGTATGTTAGTACTTACATTGTGCATGACCATATACTACATCCCTAATCCTACTCAATATCTAAACTTAACTTCTAACTTACTAATTATTAATAGGTAGCAAATTAGGAGTTTTAGGCGAAAGTCATAGTAAATAGTTTGTTAATAGTGAGAATTGGACCTTAAACACCTTTACGTTAAAGTATGGAAATCCATACGTGAACAATTGACGAACAGTAAATAATTTGGTGAGTTACCTTAGAATGTTTATGCCAACAAATCAAATTTGTTTTTATTCTGGTAGCTAGCTTAATTATATAATTTAGAAAACATATTTAAAATAATTGACCATCTCAGTACTTGTGAAGTCCTGATGAAACAAAAGTAGCGACAATTTTTTTATTTTTTTATTGCAACGAACATCTAAATATAATGGATATAAAGTTGTTGGTGTTGCATTCAAAAATGAATGGAAACTTGCAGTTGATTGTGAAAGCACAGGTTTAAACCAGAAAATGTTGTTTCATGCCAACATTAATTCTCTTTACATTGCCCTTTGTGGCAGTACTGATATTGCAACAAATATTTGCATTACTGCATGACTGAGGTCCAATACTATTTATGTGGAGCCATTTCCCATTGATAATTGCATAGCTTGTCAAGGTTTTTGTCTTTGAAACGTTCTTACTTTGTTCTAGCTTGACTGTGATAAATCCACTCCAGCAGAATTTCATTCTGCTTAATTTCACATGCAAGTTAGAGAATTCTATTAAAAAGGACATATGGAATATGGACAAAACTGGAACATATGGAACATCTTCCTACAGATAAAGCTTTGCTTGTTTGCAGATCGAAATTGTAATTTGTGCCTTTGTTATGCAATAAAGCAGAACTATTGTCATCCCTCTGAACATAAAGCCAGCTGTTTGCTCTGTGATTTACATGTGTTTTTCTTATTCTCAGGTCGTTTGCAAAAATCTTTATTTTAATACCGATGTATCAGACAAACAGCTGTTGAATGGTATCTCTCAAGCTGTACGGGTGTACTACAATTATACGGGAGATGCAGTTTGTCTTAACACCTCACAAACGGCTACTGGGAGTTTGGGCTTTCTTGGTTGGTTCTATCAGGTAAAATACAACATTTTTTGCAAGTTGGACTTAATATGGCCACATTCAGGGCCCAGTCATTGCATTCTGTTTTATTTTGATTCACAGGTTGTTGAAGAATTGTAATGTTATTCTTTTCCATACAGAGAATTTAATTATAGAAGGAAGCAGTGGAGCTCCAAAATTGACAGAAAGCACTATGAAAATGTTTTTGCATTGTATTCCTAAATTCAAATTGGCCTAGTAGTGCTCAACACAACAAATCCCCTCACCACATTGCATAGAACTAATTTTGTTGTGTTGCGCAGTGTTTCCATTGTGTTTCATTTCATTTCACTGTGTTGCAGCTCGTTTTTGTTGTCTTGTGGAAAGTTTGTTGTGCACTACTGGGCCACCGTATCTATGACTTCTAAGAACAGGCCAAAATTGAAATTGCTATTGACAGAAAATTCTTTTGGAATTTAACTATTGTAGGACAACTTTATGATACCTTTGTGGTGCCTACTGTATATGTCATTTTCTGTGTATTGTTATCTATGTTATAAAGCTTTAAAAATTGACCATCCATGAAGAATATTACTATCAAGTTGTTGAACATCCCATGATGTGGTGTAATATTTTCAGAGCTGTACAGAGATGGTAATGCCAATGTGCACAGACGGTATCGCTGACATGTTTGAGCCACAACCTTGGAACTTCCAGGCCTTCTCCGACGAGTGCTACAGCCAGTTTGGAGTGCGGCCAAGGGAAGACTGGGCAGAAATTGTGTACGGTGGGAGAAACATAGTTGCTCACAGCAACATCATCTTCAGGTAGGACATTTTGTGTTTGTATAATATAAAACACTGCCTTGATTGCTAGTGTCTAGTAAGTAGTCTAGTCTAGTGCTGATATAGATAGCTATTTTCTAAGGCAGCATCCTAAACTTCATTAATCTTATAAATATCTGATTTGGAGAACACTAATTCCAGTAGAGTTTAATGTTAGCATGTTACTTATCTAATTGTGTAATACTCCACCTATAAATACAATAAAATAGTTAATTTAATTTAAATTGATTTATGGCATATTTACTATTGGACTAGATTTTGCTTTTAGTCTTGTTTCACTCATCGTCAGTGGTTTTTATAATTGTTCCTTCTGGTATAGCCTTCTCAACAAAGCAAAGCCTACATCTTTTCTGTTAGGTGTCTATATATGTCAGCTTTAAAATATTTTCAGTTTTAAAAGTAGGCAGCTCACTTGAGTTTGGAACAGAGCTAACAGGGAAATGTTCCATTTATATGTTATTGTTATAGAGTAGATGTACAGTATTGAATTTAGTGATGATATGAGACCTAAAGGTGTGTCATCTTTTTCAGTAATGGAAATCTTGATCCATGGATGAGCGGTGGAGTGACCAAAAGCCTTTCAGATTCTCTGGTTGCCATCAGGATCGATGGAGGTGCTCACCACCTTGATCTGCGGTACAACAACGAGTTTGACCCAGCGTCAGTTATCAAAACACGAGCGCTAGAAGTACACTACTTTAAGCAGTGGATCAAAGAAGCAGCAACCACTCAATGATATGTAATCAAGATAAAACTAAAACTAAACAAAGACAGTAAGAAAAAAAAAAACTATTTCTGTTTGCTATGTGCCAATGGTTGTGATTTCTTTCTTGGTACTTAACTGAAAAAAAAAAATTTATTATTGAGGAGTGGAAAAGAAGGTTGAGGTTCATGGTTGGTCATAATGTTGTTGTTTTTTTTGGTGCAAAACAAGAATGTTCAGTATTTTTATCAAAGACAATTAAAAAACTGAAAGTGTCCGAAAACACCAAATGCAAAACCACTCAGGGAGGTATCCATTGCCAAAGTCAATGTTTAATTGTATCTATACAAATTATACATTCACAGCTGTGGTTTTTGAAAAATAGTATGCTACATTTTAAAGAAATAGTTCAAATTCTGTTTTACCCAATTTTTAAACACTCCAGATTTTTTTTTCCAATGAAAAAAGTCCATGTAACTTGTGTACTGTATTTGCTGTTCTGCATTTTTCAGTTATGTGCTGTGATTGGTTACTAAACATGCAATAACATTTAAGAACATTTGAGAGTAAAGTGGAGAAAGCAAATTGATATTTTAATTATTATTTTTTTTAATTAGAATTTGTTTTTTTTTATTATTATTTAGTTGAAACACATTTTCAGCTGAATAATTTCTACCATTTAGATCTCAATTAGTTCTAGTCACTGAAATTAGCTGGATCTTATATCAGTGATAAGTGTTATTTTCATTGTCAATATGTAATCACGTCTGTTTTCTGAACAAACTGTTTACAATTCAGGTTGTACTGTTGTTATTTTCTTAATATGCACTATTTTCTCATGGAAATAATGATGCTTTAATAACAGAATAAATGAGCATGAATGGAAGCAACTGTACATATTTCCTGTTACTCCTCCATTGCTTTTCCAGTGTGATTTAATGAAAACCTAAAGACAGACAACGAGCAATAAAGTAGCTAGCGGGAGGCACGCGGTGTAAAACACAGAGATTGTGCCCCATGCGGGGACCTGCAGGACTCCACCAGACCTGCATTCACTTACTGGCAGCTCCTGCTTCTCCAAATTGTGGTACATAGACATCATCTGCTCTGTGCTGAGCTGCCTCCTGCTAATATTATTATTAATATCACAGCCAGAGTGCAGAGCAGGTTGTTTTGTGGGGTTGGGGAAGGTCAGGAGGAGGAATAGATGAGTATGAGGTGATGGATGATGATTTTCGCATTGTTGTTCCCTAAAAAATTATCAGCTCTGTGTTTTGTTTATTTCCTGTTTTCTGATTGTTTTCCATGCCATTTCTGTTCTGTTATTGTTATAGAAAAGAATTAGCTAAAAGAGTGAATGTTGTCAAACATATTGGGTTACAAATTATTTTGATAGTACACTTTAGACAGTTTGCTAACTATAAACAACTTTGTAACTACATGTCAACTGTTTCTCATTAATTTGCAACTGCATGTCTTCTAGCTCAGAGACTGTTAGAGTAGGTTAAGGGTTAGAATAATAAGTTAACATATACTTGCAAAGTTTCTGAGTATGTTGTACTGTATGTTGTGGACCCATCAAAATGTAGTGTTAGAAGATATTAAACAGGCAGTCTACTAATACTCCAATGACTGCTAGTTGACATGTAGTTGCAAAGTTACTTATTGTTAGTAGAATGTTAGCTTAGCAATCTAAACCCTGTTGTGATAGAGAGATTGTACCATAGTACAATGTGTTTCTCTGCCTAGATCAAAAACGATCTGATATCCGGTAACAGGAACCAGCGTTTTGTTAGAAGCTTTGCTTGAGAAGATCTCAACTCAACAATGTCTACTTCAAATTTCAAGAAAACATTTACGACTCAAGTTAACAGTATATACTATAACAGTCTGCTGTGCATGAGAGAATGTCTAAAGTGGACTATCGAAATGAAGTGTAACCACATACTTCTTGAAAACTCGTCAGATAAATAGATTGTCCTGCCCCAAAATTACACCATTGCCTGAACCAGTTTTTATGTCAGTCTAGTCAGGAGGCTTATACAATAAAAAGTTTAATTATGCTACAAAGCCAGTATTTTCACTTTTTGTAATTCAATGACTGTTGTAGCACTATATTCTGCTGAGTTAGGAGAAAGTATTTTATTCCTGAAACAATTAAGGCCTTGATATTCTAACAACAATACTCACAGAGTTATTCATTTTTCATTAATGGACAAAATTAAGTTTGCTGAGCAACACTGTACTGTTTACAACATTAAACATTACAACACAGCTCACCTCGTGTTTACATGGGTGTTTTAACATGTGATGTGAAGACCTCAATAACAGGAATTCCAAGCCATTTCTAAAGAATTTAAAGTTATCATTAACAAAAAAATTTAGCCTCCCTGACAAGACTACAGTGGGCGATTTTCAGTTGGTTTTCATAGACACCTGACGCTTTGCTCTGTTCAGAATGTCTTGCGTGTTAACCAGGAACATACTCTATGTTGAAATGAACTTACTCCTGGACATGTTTTTGGAACCAGCCTACCTCGAGTAAGCAAGGTTTGGGTTGATTAACCGAGAATTCAGGGTTTAGCAGATGGTAAATTAACCTTGCTTTCTGGAACACCACTCAGATCTGCAAAACAGTACTATGTTGTCTGACATAAGTGGAATTACTGATCTGAACAAGATTTTCCTGCCAACGTAAGTATATACACAAAAGTATTATTTAGCATTCTCTGTGTTGCCACAAGGGGCTCTAATTAAAGTTAAGGGACCCCTTCTATGGACCATTTTTTTCATTTAAGCAGTGGCGGTTCTACATGAAATTGCGCCCTGGGTGAGACCCCCTCTCGGCGCCCCCTGACACATGTGCTCATTCATTCCACAGTCACTTAAGTAACAATGCACGGTAGGACTGAACATGTATCCATTCAGAAAATAGAACCCTCTTCTGACAACTTTCAATCATACTCACAGTCTTGTTTTCATGTGCGCTAGATTTGAAACTAGGCTATTCAAACGTCATAGTCACAGGTAGGCTATGATAGATAATAGAAAACTGCTTAGGGGCGCTGATGATTTTTTTTCTCCAATTAGTACTTGTGCCGCCCCCCACATGAAATGAAAAAATGCTGCCCTGGGCAGCTGCCCTGTTCGCCCATGCCTTAAACTGCCACTGCGTTTAAGTTAACTATGTGATACCGAAGAATAGAAAATTGAAAGAGAATCAAGTTCAATTGAACAAGTTGGTTCAATTGTGTTTATAGCTATCTTGATTAAATATATTTACAGCTATCAACCTGAATAATAACATATTTAATGTGCACAAGGAAACTCTATCACCCCCTTAAGTACTGATGTTTTTTATTCCCCTAGACATCTCGCATGTAAAGTGAAATGTGTCCCAAGTTTGGAAAGCAACAGGAGCATCTGTGCATGTAATGCACTGGTTGATTACTTGTTTCTGGAATAATAGGCTCAGATTATTTTCAAAGTTGAAACAACATCTTTAGTTACCATTCTGAATAGCTTCTGATTAATTCCAACAGACAGACATCAAGGGTAATTGGTGGGGGGTTTCAACACTGTTGGACATTTCTCAGGACCATGTTGTTGCCATTAATTTAACATCCTTTCTTCTCACCTGACAGTTTCATCAATCAAATATGTTAGTCGTATTTCGCTGACTGAGAGTCTTTAGTGCTGCATGTGTTGATGGTTACACTGGGACCACACACCAATGGGAAAAGATGTGTGCGTGCGTGTGTGTGTGTAACCCATTGGTGTTCTGGAGAGCATGGAAGGGGTGTCTGGGGGCAGGGAGTCCAAGGAAAATGGGGTATAAAAAAGCGTGGGTGCTGAGTTTGTAAATTCCCTGGGTGGAGGGCGGGGTGCACTGTGTGTAACGATAACCAAACAATACTCACTTTCAATGGTCCGTTTGCTTAAGCAGCTTTCCATGGACGTGAATCGAAAGCGGAAAGATGAATGTTGTTCCCTCGGCTGTCTCATTTGTTCTTCCCCCCTGCTGAGTTTGCTCAACTTAGTTTGACCTTGTTGATAGCTATTTCTTCTTTATAATTTGTTTTCCACAGGTGTTTTCTTCTGGAAATTTCAATTTCTACTCATGCAAGGACCAAAATTATCTCACGCTGAAATATGTATTTGGGGAGAAGGACAAATTAAAGATGTTCAAGAAGATAAAAAGACAAAAAAAAACTCTCATTAAAGTTAAATATTTTTCCTTGCTAATTAAAAAAAAAAAAAAAAAAAAAAAAAAAAAAAATAAAAAATATATATAAATAAATATATATATATATATATATATATATATGTTTCAGACATTTATTTAATAATGTGAAAAATGTCAGTTGGTGTAACCATCAAGAAAGCTGGATTATATTTTCCTTATATCTTGGCTACATACACGTACATATACACATAAAGTAATTAATTATCCTAACTAACATAATCTTGACTTATATGTACATATCTTGGATAGTTTGCTTATAAATACACAATTCTATCAATATTTGTCTCATTCAATAACACTGACTGTGAACTAATATTGTACTGACCAGTGTAACTTGCACTCTTGCAAGTGTTTTTAAGAATCCCCCAGTCCATTTTCTTTAATGTCACGCAATTCTTTTTTTTGTGTGTGTGTCAGTATTCTACTCCTCACCCTCTTTGATCCCCTCTGCCATTATGTGGCCATAGAAACTTGTTTCCGGAATTAGTGCGTCAAGCCCTTAAGCTTGAATGACTAACATGTACAAAAGCTCTGTGCGGGAAGAGAAGAAAATATCAGCCATTAGTTTGATGATGTCACTGTGCCAAAATTAGGCTCCAGAAGAAAGAGGGGGGATGCTTGTTGAAAAAAAAAAAAAGAAAGGGCAGAGTATATACGCCAGGGTCTTGATGTTTAATGTTATGTCCTAAAGATGTGCTTTGTATTATTTTGTATTAACTCTAAAGAGTGGAAATAAATCAATTTATTATTTATTATATATGTTCTCTGGAATACTTGATTCTAACCACCCAATAATGTATCTCATGTACCCGATGTCTAGGAGATATATAATTGTTAAAAATACAACTGTTTTGCAATTAACTTTAATTTTCATAATGAAAGTAACAGCTTTTATTTTTCATAACATCAACATAATTTTTTTTTTCATGTCCTTTCTAACATCATATTGGTCTCTTATTTTGAGGGAATGTATATCATTGTGGTTTAGAATAGCTTTAACTTTGGAAACATGGATCCATATCATGTAAAAAAAAGAGCCTGTTTTTACACTGTTGCTATTTTTCTATTGTGGTGCAACAGTTGTGAGACCATGGCAGCTTCTCTGGGACCTCCATTCAGGACCAAGGCTTGAGCCGGGCTACAGATAATTAGATCACTGCTATCAGTTTCACTGTCTCTTTTCTTCATCACAATTTACATGATAATAACACTCTCGATGGTCCCCCTCTCTCAAACGCGCTTAGACTTTCTCTTTTTTTCCCCTTTCCAACATCCAAATGATTCACTGCCTCACCTTAAAATGCACTTATGGGGTGGGAATAAAAAAAACTCCCTGGGAAAACCTCTCAACGTGAAAGAGGCTACAGCCGAAACTGTCCATTGGCACCTGATTTCACAACATTAAAAGTGCACTGAATGTGATAAAAAAGAAATGTTGTTAGGACTGCTATAAATGTGTTTAGTGTCTGGAAAAATACAGTGTAGTGGACTGAATTGGAAACAGATCAGATTAAGGACATCCTAACTGTCTTAATATTAACTCTAAAAAGAAAGATACAGGAAAAAAAACTACAGTACACTTTTGGCATGGAATAGTTTTATCATTTTCTTAAATCTCAAAGCACTGGGCCAAAAATATTCTTTATAAATGAGCAAAAATCATTGTTTCTGGGCTATTTCATTAGGATTAACACAAAATCAATATACTTATACTTAAATTGATTGAAATCTCTCCCTATTCTAACACTCCCTTCATCCTCAAGTGTTTTCTTTTAAACCCACCATGCTCCAAAACCAGAGCCATATCCTTTAACTTTAGCTTTCACTGAAATCAGGATCCGATCGGACCCCTACGAAAGTCTCAGTCTTGGATCCCTCCTCAGTATTCACTGCTGGCCAAGAAACTTCCTGCAAATGCTGAATTGTTTACAGCGGCTTTTTCGCTCATACCCAGGATTTCTTAAGGTCAACATTTCTTCTGGCACACTGGGCTTGAACTGCACTTTATTCCCCTTTAATTTAACAGCTCCGGCAGCTTTTCTAGTTAAATCGACTGTTCATTATTGAGCCTCATTTTACGAAGGGGCTGTGAGGTGCAGTTTAATGAATCTCTGGCACAAAGATCCCTTTCACTGCCCAAGGAAGAATAGAAGCTATTTAGACCATGTAGGGCTGTATGTCAAAGGCAGCCTATAATAGTTGTCAGGCAGAGGCTAAAATTCCCACTGGTGTGGGAATGCACGAGAAATCAACTTCCACTGCGAACAGATTGGGATAGTTATAGGAAGTTACAGGGATATGTACAGAACTTACAACTTAAGTATTCACTCAGCAGCTAATGCACATGTTGTGAAAATTTGGTTAAGTTTGTACAATGTATGCAAACAAATTCAAGGGGTGGACAAGTATTTAAAATGTATATCACACTGCACGAAACTTGAATCCTTCAGGGGAATGAAATAATCACTATGCCCATTATAAGTAGTCCAGCTTAAAAATAAATATCTTTAAGATCTGCTATCAAGTTTTATGTATCCAGAGCACATCAAATACATTTTTTAACATTCATTTACAGATCTCTCAGAGTTTGTTACACAATGTATTTGTAATTTTCTTTAGGCTAATTTGGGCTGTTATTTCATCATTCATATTGAGTCAACATAAACTCTGTCCATTTTAAAAACTCTCAGTTCAGATACCCTGAGAACAGTCTACTCTTAGAGAATTAGTTTAAAAAATATGAAACAGACAAGAAGACTTGACCAGGACAGATGAACCCAAGGCTATTGTCTTTTTACTCTGTGGGATGCCTCAGACAAATCCCTCTTAGTTGCAGGTGGTCAGGCGTGAGCAAAGAGTTAAGTCCTAGGGGCTCTTCGGCTCCTCCCCTTTGATGTCCTGACATCATTGGCCCTGCCCCCTAAAATAATCCTCCCTTCCCCAAATTTCAAGCTTTCGGCAGAGTGCAGAGGAGCTGTAAGGGTGTCCTGCACTGGACCAAGGGGTAGCAATCCACCCTGGAAATGCAGATAAGAAATATGCTTTAGGGTCATTCAAAGAATAGTTGAAATATATATATAGTCACCGCAAAGGTGTTGTGCTTGTGGGGGAGAGAGATGGCTGTTCAGGCTCCAATCATGAACTCGCAGTTCTTGAACTTCTGTTTTCCTGGCTCGGTCATGGATTATGAGGTGGAAAAGGGTCTGGAAGGGGGTCTCCTGGGCCAGATGGACTGCGGGGGTGACTTTAAGGAGACCACTAGAGACCTGCTTAGCTTCATCGACTCTGCTTCCAGCAACATCAAACTTGCACTGGACAAGCCTGTTAAGTCCAAGAGGAAAGTCAACCACCGAAAGTACCTGCAGAAGCAGATTAAGAGGTGCACGGGAATCATCTCGCCAGGGAACACACCTGTTCAGGAGCCATGTAAGAGGCAAGGCTCGCCCCAAACTCCAACAAGCAACCTCTCCAGCAAAACACCACCCAAGAAGGATGGGATGCAGGCCAGCCTGCAAAGCAAGAGTCTGGCTGCTCTTTTTAACTCGGCGAAGGATGTACGAGGAGAGAGGGCCAAGAAGCCCCCGCTGAGGCATCGAAACCTTCCTCCATCCTTCTTCACAGAGCCGGCCAACAGCTCTAGAGTTACATCTACTTCTGGCATGTCGCTTAAAGACCTGGAGCGAGGGACTCCGGAAGCAGCAGAGTTCTTGGAGCTTCTTGGACCCGACTACAGTAACATGGTCTCAGAGCAGGAACTATTCCACTCCACACCTATCAGGATTCAACAGGAGGTGACCATGGGCCCTGAGCCATATGACTCCCACCATTTTGTAAGTGGTGGGTTCTTGTACACTGAACCTTGGGGCACTTGTAGTGGCACCTCCAAAAAGTCAGGAGATATGCGGACAGTACCAGTACAGCCAAATCTTTATACCCATACAGACCTTTCTGGCAGCGCGCCTGTGGAACAGAGCTCACCGTGTGCACTTACCTTTTCAAACTTCTTCACAGACTTCTCTGCACCTCCAGTTTCCTACGATCTGGTGAATGGATACAACAGAGGGAGCTTTTCTTCTCTTTAAGCCAGAGATTTTCTGTTTCCCAGACAATGGAACAAAAACACATATGCATTTTAGTATGGTATTGACAAAGGACGCTACCTTCATGTACTTGCCCTTTTAATCCTAAACATTTGACTCAAAACCAGCTAAGAGTTTCTTGCTTGATGGGATAACGTGTTGCAACCTGTTAAAGGTTTACAATCTTAAGACGGCCTTTACTTCTAAGGATGAACTTTTCTCCAATTATTTAATGAAAACAAATGAATACATTTTACACATTTCTAATCTTAAATTAACAAAGCTATGCTTCAGAAATTTATTTTATTGCTCCCTGTAAATAAAACTACAAAATTTTTGGACCTCTTATCCTTTATCATTCATTTTTTGATTTATAATAATTTGAAACAACAATTTGTTATAGAGCTGATCTCAGGGGGTCTGCTTATTCGTTTAATTATATCACTGACTAATTTGTCATAAATATACAATGACCACATTAAGTATTTAAATGCTTAAGCCACACTTCAGATGTATTTCAGTGAGATAACAAAAATATCAAATCAAGTGGTGTCTGGAAAAATGTATACTTTATTTTTGCCCTCTCTCTCATACTGTAGCTTACTTCACTTTTTACAGTGATTTCTACTTTTTTTTGCAGTCATTTCTCATCAAATAGCTTTGCAGTGGCTGTATAAAGTTGATTAAGTTAACAGAGCTGTCCTAGGGTAACAGGTGTATAAACATTATCAACTATGATTTAACAACCAAGTCTTCACTTTAAACAGTATATTGGTTGTTTTTTACTATTTAAAACCAAACAATCTTTTTTTTGTTTGTTTGTTTTCTCAAAAGTGAGTGTGCTATCTTATAAAATCTTAAATAAATGCCACTTTAACTGATATTTTGTATTTAATACCATGACCATTATATATTTTAAGTGTCTTTAAGTGCAAAAAAACTTTTGTTTTGGGTCAAGACACAAAAACATGTATCATCTTGCAATAGTAGCAATCAAGACAATCTTTCTACATTATAAATCTTATCACTGTTAATCCACAGCTTATTGTTTGTTGACTGCTTATAATGTAATATTAGGTTTGCACATCTAACAGTGACTTACAGTTCCCTGAAGGTAAATGGTTGAATGAATATACTTTAAATATACATAACAGAAAAAGTTTTAGATCTGGATTTTGGAGGTATTCTGAAAGAAATGGAAAACTGTGAGTGTGTAAAAAATGAAGGAGGAGAAGGATAAAATTGTCTAAGCTACAATATCAATTGGCAATAACGTGTTATATTTGCAGTACACCAATAATGATGTTTGTCAAATAAATGTACAACATGAAAGTGGGAACTTTACAACATTGTTTTGTAACACTATGGCCTTACATTGGTTTATGAATAGAATTAAATTAGGAATCAAAGTTCCAATTGCACAAGGAATCAGCTGTTAAAATACATGAAGCATTTTTATTTAGTTACAGATTTAAATTAATTTTACGTGGGAAGCATCAGCCAAGAGTAAAAAATTGTGTTTGTAATTTATATGCTGAAACTAGTCCACATTACTCTTCACATTATTTGCCTTACAGAATCAAAAAACACTCTGTTCTCATTTTCAAGAAATGGTACTTAATGTCTGTTGACTAGCAATAAGCTGCACAGCTAAATATATGAACTTATGGGGCACTGGATATAAGTTTTCTTTGGTTTTGAAGCATTGGGACAAAATAAAGCTGGTCTTTATGTCTATTAAACACTGTCTTTGTTCATTTATTTTTGTGTCATATCAACATAAGGATGTGTTGATTAAACTTGACAAAATGAAAAGACAGGTTTAACATTACGTGCAAGTATGAACATTTCATTTGAATTTGTAAGGATTTCAAAGGACAAACAAAAGGATGTAACACTTCTAAAGTTATGGCACCCTCTGTTGGGCAAAAGAGGTTTCATGCTTATTTGATGATCTCTGAGCTTCCTTAGAAATTAACTACTACTAGGTAAGTACATATTTGCATGTTGGAAGTGTATGGAAAACATTTTTTTAATTGAAAATGAATTTCCATCATGCTCAACATCATCTAATGACCAAATGATTGATGTCATATGATTTAATCATTTATCATAATGCTTAGATCTGTTATGAAATAATGTTCAGTTAAACACAGTATAGAATATGTTTTTCTGGCAAAGGTAACTAAATGTTGATACAATGTAATACATTAATACTGAACAGAAAAAAATGGTTCCATGTGTCACTATAATATTAAATTAGGGCATTATTATTATATTCTGCAGTTTAATTTAACAATGTAGCACCACCACCAGATTCAAAATTATAAAGGAATTATGGGTTTAACACTTCCTTACACACACTCAACTGTTGGTTTTTGTGATTTATGGGGACTCTCCATAGGCGTAATGGTTTTTATACTGTACAAACTGTATGTGGTATTGC
>JAUMHQ010000074.1:3168022-3182235 GCA_032361165.1 Enteromius paludinosus
TCTTGGCTTTTAAGTAAAATAAAGGAGTAAATTGTTTTAATTTTTTTCTTCTTAACCTCTTACTGTTCCAATTGCCTGAAAAAACACTAAACGTTATGTGTCAAGCCATCAGAACCGAACCGAACCGAAAACCGTGTTAAAAAAACCGAGGTATGTATTGAACCGTAGGCTAACTGTATTGTTGCATCCCTAGTGTTTATAAATTAGAGAGTTTGTGCTTCAAATCATCATATACTGTCTGTATTACAGTGCCAGTGCAGAGTAGCAAAATGTTAGGAATTAACTTCCCTGGCAATGTTAGGAAATAAGGCTGATTAATTATTTACACTGAAATGAAAGAGCATTGACTACCTGTATGTGCATGTTGGACATACAGCACAGTTAAATTCTATACTTAATGCATATTCCTGGTCTAACTGTAAGTATTTCAATCACCCAACATTGCAAAATCTCTCCAAATGTAATAACTTGCTCTTCCTCTGAAATGACTTTCTGACTTTCTTTATTGACATCACTTAAATAAGTATTCTAGTTTCAATACAAGCTCAAAGTTATGGCATAATGTTGATTACTATAAAATTTCAGTGGTCCCACTTAACATTAGCTGGCCTTAAAGACTAAAGCCCAGTTTCACAAATGGGGCTTAGCTTAAGCCAGGAGTAGGCATTAGTTAAATTAAGATATTTAAGCAACTTTTACAAAAATGCATCTTAACAAAGAACAATGACACTGACATATTTTAAGAGATGTCAGAGCAAGATATTTTCATCTGAGACAGCTCAAACATGCAATTTAGTCTGGGACTAGCTTAAGCCTTGTCTGCGAAACTGGGGGTATGTACTTACATTTAATTAATCTTATTGTACAAATATAAGTACAATGTAAAAACATGTGCACATACTGTATATGTTTAACATTGTACTTATATTTTTTTAAATACCTATATACCTATTATGTAATTACATTTCTAATGACACAGTTGACCCATCACTTACACCTTAACCCACCCTTCAACCTACACATACCACCAAACCTGTCCCTTATACCTTATATTCCGACCTTAATAGTAGCAAAAGTGTTTTGCAATACAGTATGAACACAATAAGTACTGTACATTGTATTTGTACATTGTACAACTGAGTAATTTGGTGCTTATTCATTCCAATTAATCCGTATTTCCCATTATTGCAAATTATTTTGTAATCTTTTTGTTATCAAAATGTAATAACTTTCTCTTCCTCAGAAAGATTTTTTTTTTTTTGTTGCAAGCACTTAAAGGAATATTCCAGGTTCATTGCAAGTTTGATAGAATTTGAATGTTTGTAGCATAACAGTGATTACGGCAAACATAATTTTGAATAAAAAAAGCATAAAGGTTACAGTGAGGCATTTACAATGGGAGGTAAAGAGGCAAAAATGTCAAGCTAATAATTACAAGCATTTGTGTTAATTCTTCTATGTAGGTAGAATTTTGTTCTTTTACAATCATTTTAGGGTTTTAGCTGTTGTATTGTAATGTTGATTAAGCTGTAAAATTGATTAACTACCAGGAAATGATCAATGTATACATTTAACACACATTCCCCCAGTTTCGCAGACAAGGCTTAAGCTAGTCCCAGACTAAATTGCATGTTTGAGCTGTCTCAGATGAAAATATATTGCTCTGACATATCTTAAAACATGTCAGTGTCATTGTTTTGTGTTAAGATGCACACCTGTAATATTTTCTTATGAGGCATTTTTGTAAACGTTGCTTAAATATCTTAATTAAACTAATGTCTAGTCCTGGCTTAAGCTAAGCCCCGTTTGTGAAACCGGGCCATGGTGTTTTTTATACAATGAATGTTTGTGCATTGTCTATTTCTATTGTTTCTCACAGTAATTCAGATTTTTTCTTTTTTTAAAGAAGAAAACATTTATTTTGTGATAATCAATATTATAATATATGGGTGTAACAAAAGGTGTGTTCATGTCAGATATTCACATAGATTTTTAGGTTTTTTAAATGATGAACAACTTTGATTCTGCGTTGGCTCTTATGTGACACAAAGTGTCCATATCTTCCTTGCAGTTGGACTATATGCTGAAAGCGAGATCCAATCTAAAATTGCAAACGATGTCCTGATCTCCTCTAAAAAAGGGGCTTTAATAACCCTGAAGAGTCCTTAGAGAGGAGCAAGATCTTATAAAAGTGCAGAAAATCCCATTCCCCATCATAGACCTCTCCTTCGTAATTACCAGACCTGCCCCTTCTATAAGGTGAAGGACGCTCTCTTCTGAACACTCCACAATGTGGGCCAGTTAAGTTTCAGCTAGACTATTTTATGGTCATTCTGTGTGTATTAATAATCTTTAATGACTAATTGGATTAATTCAGTTCATCTTATTAAGCGGTACCAACTGTAGAACACTAAACTAAAAAGATGATTAAAAGGGGACCTTGATAAAAAGGATGTCATTTGAAAAGTAGCAATGGTCATGGAGTTGTAATTATTACTTCACTTCTCACTTCTCACAGTCGTAGTTAATTTTTAACTGTATAAATAGATTTGTTTCTGGCTCTCTAATATCACTGGATATAACATGTTTGAAGTAATTAAACATAAACTGTACTTGACCACTGCGACATGATATAAAAAGAACCAAAATGGCAGTGGCAAGCAGTTAAGGGTAATTAAATAACAACACCAACATATATTACTAATATGTTTCCAGACATACGCTCTTTGTGTTACTTAAAAGGGGTCATGACATGAGAAACCAAAATTCCCTTGATCTTTTGACACAGAAGAAGTCGTGTATGCTTAAAGTGCCTGTTATGGGTGATGAAAGTTATATACAGTATTTTGGTTTTGGGAATTTCCAAACAACAGGTTGACATGCATGCAAGGTCAAAAACACTTTAATTGTCTTATAATATGCATTTATTTTTACCTTATTTGTTCAGTGTCTCTGAATTCAATAATAAAATGCCTTCAGTTTAAATTCAGTTTAATCTTGTCATTATACATTACTGACATTTTAGATGGAAGCATGAAGTATGAATACCAACACGTGGCGACCAGTTCCTGAAATACTGCCAGCATCTCTAAGCAATTGATGTGCAAAGAGAGCTGACAGCCGCTCCACAGACCACCCGGCGAGGGACGCATCGGTCGTCAACGTCACACGACGACATTGGGTCCCTACTGGGGGCATCCTCTTACAGCCCTGCTCCGCCAAAACCGCCACATTCCCATAGCAATCGGAGGTGGGAATATACAGCCTTGCAGAAAAGGGCTTCCTCCAGGACCTACACATCTCGGTGTGAAGGTCTGGGAAAAAACTGAAGTCTCCAGCATGAAGGCGGTGGCCGCGGTCACCAAAAACGCTCATCCAGCTGGCTAGCTGGAGGATTAGCCTGTGGTGTTTCCGGCCAATCCAGACTGAGCCTCTCCACAGTGCGAGTCACCAACTCTAACAGTTCCTCATATCGGGGTGACTGGGGCAATGGCTGGCTGTCCATGCTGACAACATCCACCTCCTCAGAGGAAGATGTATGTCCCATGGACTGCCTGCCCGGGGGGAAGTACCAGATCTACTAGGCTGGGAAGGAGATAGGGGATCACCCGTCTCGATTCCTTTCATCTATCTCCTAAAGCAGAGAGTAGCCAGGGAGAGCTGCATACAATGTGACCAGTCCCCACCCTCGAGAGCGGGTACCGCAAGTTGTTCACCCAAACAAGCCACACAAAGAAGATGTGAGTCCCGCAGCATGTGGCAACGACCACATGGACTTGCACATTTCCTGAATTACTTATTTGCATTAATTTTAACTTTCTTTTCTCGTTTATTTTAAACAGAAACAAGATCGTTGCGACAGACACACAGAGAGCGCACTGAATGAATGAAGGCCAGCATTTGTTTCTCCACATGTGTTTTTAAGCTTCCTGGTCTCTGACATCACCCGCCTATGACGTCTTGACTGGAAGTATTTCACAGCAGATTCAGAGCGTGGTCCCGCTGAAGGTGTTCCCATAGCGCTTCGAAGCAGCGTGAGTTCCTAAAAAGGAACATTTTAAAGACAGTTTCAGAATGATATGTTAATCTAAAAAAAGATTTATTAACAATATAAATATAAATCAAGGAACAAATAACAACAACAACAACGTTATGACCCCTTTTAATAATATAAATAAACATAGTTCTCTCTATACTTATCTCTCTCTCTCTTTTTTTTTTTTTTCATCAGGGGAAAACCATAATTTTTCACAAATTTGCACACATCTCCTCAATAGATTGTGTGACTGATTACTGTTTTAAATTGTAAAATGTAATATCTATTCATCACAGCTCATGCTCTTATACTCTCTGTTGCTATACCATAAAACATTGTATTGTGTTAAATGGCCAAAAAAGCTAAGTTTTAGTTATTTATGATAAAAATGCTGTGAATCTCAAAGCTTTAAAGCATCCATTTGCTGCATTTTCACATCACTCTGCATTTTTGTGCTGATGTTCAAAAGAATGGTACCTATTAAATGGGAGTGCCTGTTTGTGGCATTATTTCTGCATTTCCTGTCGGGGGTATTGAACCACCGCGTGTTTGTAGATTGGGGGCAACCTCCACTTTTAATGAATTGTTTACCAAGCGCGCCTTGTTGCACATTGCTTTTGATGTTTGCTGAAAGCTGACAGAGAAAGCTGAAAGCTGCCTGCTTTGTTTCATTCCAGGTTTCTTGTAATCGTGAACATAAAACAGAAGCAGTGAGAATCCTGAAACCAAGATGAGACATGTGAGATGAATCGGATGTCTTTGATGACTTTTCAACTAAATATTTAAAAACCCTTGGAGATGTTGTAATTTTTTTCTCCGCTAAATGTTTGGATCTCCTGCAAGCTGATGACACCTGTGTTTTGACATATTGTGGAAATATTACGATGGCTTTATGTAATCACATAACTTTAAAACTTTAAAATAAAACTCCAATAATCAAGAAAGTTTAATTTCATAAAAATTGGATTTGTCTATTGAATCTGTAAACAAAATGTATATAAAAAAATCTGCTTAATACATCAAGCTCTAAGGTAAATATTAATTGTAACAGCAATGCATTTTATAATTTTTTTTTTAAATTTGAGGTCTTTTCTCTATACATCTATTCTTTCTTTTTTTTTTTTTTTTTTCTTCGACTTTTGTTTCAATGCCAATAAAGAAGAAAGCAAATTTTAATTAATATTATTAATATTAATCTGAATGTAGAAATAAAGAATAAGATGTACTTGTCACACCGTCCTTGTCTCCTGATCCCAATTAACTCTATGCACGATCACTTCCGCGTTTGGTCTCAGCCCGCTCAGTTACATCCGGTGCAGCACTGGAAGCCGTTTTCCCTATTGGCGATAACTGTGTGAAGATGGCGCAGGAGAGGATGACACACTACACTCGCTGTTTACAGCTTTATCTTAAAATTAATTTATTAAAAACAAATATTCTGTTATTTTTCTACTGCACAAAAGCAACAAGAATGAATAATGTAAAAAGACTTTACAGGCGCAGGCTCGGAAGCTAATTCTCACGTGGTCCATACATACAGACCGGCACTGAGGCACAATGAGCAGGACACAGATAGAAGTTGTAGTTGTTTTTCTACTTTGCTGAAGGAAAAAAAAAGGCTCACTCATGTACTGAAGTAATATAGGCCAAGTGCTTTTCTGTTTCATCACTAGAAAAATCAACTTTTATTATTATTTTGTTTCATTGCAAAATTATCAACCTGTTTCTAACTGTATTTCTATGTTCTGAAAAGCTCCTCGTTCGTGTCCATTTTCATCATTCCATTTAATTAAACTCAAATAAAAAAAAAACATTTGTTTATTTTCCATTTCTTTTTTATTTATATTCAAAAGAGACAAAACTTGAATACTGCGGACGGGAGCGGGAATAAATAATAGATATTTTTGCGGGAGCAGGACTGAAAAATCTGTCCCACGCAGGTCTCTAGTTTCAGGTCCATGAGGAAGTCAGAGAAGCTGCATAGTTTGAGAGTAGAGGACACAAGCAAGACTTTAGCAAAGTTAACGTTTTAAATAGAGATGCACCGATCGACCTGTGTTGTGCCAGATATTGCTTCTGCAGCCTGCAACAGCAGAACTGTTTTGTGTCGAATGTTGTGAATCCACTTTCTATGTGTTTTTTCGTCCACGGGAAAAGTGTGGAAACCCAGTAAAGAGTTGAACTTTGAGGAGGCTTAACATAACGGGACACAACAATGTTCAGCCGACGTACTGTCTTCCCGCCATTGATATTTAAACTTTCTGCAAGCCATTACTATAGTATATAACTATATAATACTATATTTAATACTTAAATTATAAATCGCTGTCAAATGAATGTTATGAAAGAGTTTTGCCGGTATCCTTCGCTATAGAATGCGCTATGCAGAAGTAAATAGGCTGACTGAGATTCTACCGGAAATACGGCAGCGTTCGTGCATAGAGTCTATTCAGACACAGTGACTCGCTCTCAGTCACCTGCTTATTGATTGAGATCACTTGTCAGCAATCTGAGGCACCATTTAAAAGCCATGCGGTTCAGAAGCTCGTTGGCTGAGCTCAAGGTAACTACCTACTATCACCCGCTGGAGTCTGGCTCTCGGTGACTACCCACGAAAGTCTCTGCCTCTGCCTCTGCTTGTAAGAATACGTACCATTCACTTTTCTGTGCTGTTTGATGAATTGCGATCAGGAGATCTCTGTGAGACTGTGTTACAGAATTACCTGCACCGAATGCTGAGAGTCTTCACCCCTGCCTGAACCTGTGAGAATACCTACCAATTACCAGGTGCAAGTCCTGTGGCTACAAAAGCCCAAAATAATCATCAATCCACCAGCATTTGTGACTTATGGGGTGTTTATGCTTATATGCTCTTTAGGTTTTTACCAAACATGCTTCTGTGCATTATGGCCAAACATTTACAATTTGGTCTCATCTGTTCAAAGGTCATGGTTCTAGTAGACTTCTGATTTGCCATGCTTTTTAGATTCTTCTGGCAAACCTCCCAAATTTTTCTAACTGTACTGTCATGATGAATTTTATCATTTAACATGTTAACTACTGCCTGCGGAGTCTACGGTGATGTTCTTGGGTTGTTTGCCATTTCTCTGAGTGTTACATCTGATCTTGGGGTGAATTTGCTGGGATGTCCGTTAAAATTATATTTTAAGTTTTAATTTCTTTGGCTTATTGATTAAAATATTTAGGTATTTTATTGTGGTGGCTATGATACATCATAAAGGCTTGTAGTAGATTTTACACAGATACAGGTAATTATCATGTTAATGGCCTTGTCAAATGATACGTGTGACTTCATAATGTAAAAAAATTTAATTTACTCATAAATATGAATTCTGTCAGTATTTATTCACCACCATGCCATTCCAAATGTTTTTGAATCACTTTTTATGCTGGTTACAGCTGACTTATATCATTTGTATTCCAGGGGGGAAAAACTACATACTGCTTTGGAAAAGCATAAAGATGAGTTAATGCCAGATTTTTTTTACTTTTGGGTGAACTATTTCTTTAAACCTGTGTGAGCCTTCCTTAATTCAAAGACACAGATTCTCAGCTCTCATCCCGATGGCTGGCACATATCATATGGCTGTCATCATCTGCCTCAGATATTTAGCCAGTATTCATTTTGAAGGAAAGAATGTCACAGACCGCAATGGATTTGCCTTTGCGTCATTCCACTAACATGACATTCAAAAAAGTGGAAAGCATTTAATTCGCTCCCCGTTCATTTTTTTTTTTTATATATATAATGCTCCGGCACTTTATGTGTGCAATCATCTGAAACAGATTAATTTCCCCGGGTGCAACCTCTGGATGTCGTTTTGTCTGCTCAAGGTAATCCTTCCAAGACATTGATACTGAATAGTGTAATCCTTCCTCATTAGCACATGCATTGCTATGCCTTTTTTCTAATGAAATATGGAAAGATGCCTATGAATAATGAGACACTGCAGCAGGTTTTAACCATGACATTGCAAATGATTAGTCACCTCAGGTGGGTGAGTTAGCCAAAAATGAATTTCTGGGATTGACAATAATAGAATGTAGTGATGTCCAATTTGTAAGTGAAAGATGTTCCAGTCTATTTTCAGTGAATTTGAATCATTCTGAGTGGTTCTCAAATCAGCAGCACTGACTTACTGAATCAGAAAGAGAATAAGACAGCAGCTACAGACATTTGACGTCATTGGTACAAAAAATAACTTAATTTAAAGCTTTTTCTTTTAGCATAGTGTTAAAAAAGAAGTTTGATATCTTCTCTGAGACAGTAAGTTGCTCATTTCTGAAATGAAAATACAACTTTTTTCAAAAAGGTGAGCTATACAGCAAAGAGTAGCTCACTGTACTCATGTCTCATCATGTCTTGTAAACTTGCTGTTCTTGTTTCTTAGGGAACAGAAGCATTAATACATTTCATCATTCAAAATAACACACTGTAATTAAAGTTCTGTGGGCTGTTTTAATTGTGATCATATAAACTCACAAAAAAGACTTCACAATATTATAATGACAAAGAAAATATGTCTATTTGACAAGATCTATATTATTTGATAAAAAAAGCTTACTGTAAATATATCCTCAGTTCAACAACTGGAGAAATATCAGCCATGTCTATACTCACTTGACTGTAGGTGCGTAATTTCTTAATAACATGGAAATTATAAATAGTCCATTTTAATAAGCAGTGACATTAAAGGGAGATTTATTCTCGTGGGAAGAGCTACACTGAAGTGGAAAATGATCTCAGATTGGCATTTAGATTTCATTCTAATCAGGTTAGACACCACAGAGGCTTGTAAACTAAAGCCGAGTGTACATGAAGGTGGTAAAACTTTATAACAAAGTGACCTCATCTTGCAAACTCTGTTTTTGAGGACAGTTTCAAAACATAGCTGCATAGACATAGAAAATGACAGCCGTTGACCGACACAGTCATGCATGGTAACTATAGTTTAACACTGACAACTCGATTAGTCTTTGGAGCAAATAATATCTGTCCTTAAATTGCAGATCAAACGCAGAGAAAACTAGTGCTATCTGTCACACAGGAAAGCTGTTACATCTCAATATTAGATTTTGAGTCAAAGATCTAGTCACAAATTCATGTTATACTATATATTGTTTTCAAACAACTAGTGCAAAATCTTCAAAAATCATAAAATTAGGCTTGTGTGTTTGTGTAACGATTTTAATAGATAAAAAAAAAAAAAACGACAACTTAAAAACTGCCCTTTTATCTCACTGAAAATGTAAATAATGTAAATAGAGGAACTATACATAATTCATTAACTGGAGTTCTTATGTAACCTATTAGTTTTATAATGTTATGTTTGTGTTTCGGCTTTCCATTTATTATTATTTCTTTCTTTTTCATGAATTTATTTTTGCTAAATATTGTGGAGGTATTTTTATTTTATTATGAACAAAATCACTTTAAGAGTAACTATTATGTTCATATTAAATTTTTTCTTTTTTTCATATGTTCATATATAAATTTAAAAAGACCAAGACTTCCAAAGACTTTCATCACACTGGGTAATTTTTACTCCTCAAGTGTTTGAACTGAAATACATTGCTGGGTGAACACACAATACCTTTTTATGTCCTTGCTAGTTTTTCAAAGATGGAAATTTATGGAAATTCTCTCTGCATTTGCATATTCATCTCTGAGGATATGCCCGCATACATAATGGTAAATTTAATGTTAATGATAGATTATATCTAATGCAGAAAAAACAAACATTTTATGCATTTGCGGCATAAAGTCTGTGCTAAGATTCATCCTTTATTGTAACACAACAATACACCCTCACATTGCTCATGAAGACAGAAACTTTTTACTTTCCATAAAGAAAAAGCAAGAACACCATCTGAATTGTTTTGCTTATAAAATCAATCAAGGCTGGATCTATTTGCCCTCAAAAGAATCTCAAACCAATATGCACCAGTACACAGCAAATCCTCTGAATGTATTTCATCATATTCACCATGCCTGGTGATATGCACATTCTGGACCAGAGATAACATGCAGAGAGAAACAATATTGACAATGCAGAGGGAAGCGTATTAATCAAATAGAGATAAATCCATCCGTTCAGAGCCGGCACAATGGGAGACGGACAGCAAGTGGAGCGCTCAAGCTCCGTAGACCTCATAGAGTGGCCAAGAGTGGGGCAAGGACAAAGAGAAGGTGAGCGCCGTTCAATTCATTATGTATCTGTCATAATGTATCTGGAGAGAAAAGAGTTCTCAGCACCAGTCCTCGAAATTTTAAAAACTCAAAGTACCTTTGCAGTTGCAGTTTGCCATTGCACCATTAATACTGCTTGTGCTATGGGTATGAATGAAGAAAAGAGGTGAGATGTACTATTACATTACTAAACATAAAAAAAAAAAAATGTATGTTAGACATAAAAAGGGCCTTTAAACTAACAGGGATCATACAGTATACAGTATGAGAACTTGATTATTGCAAAATATCAGTTATATATGTGAAATTCTATAGCTGCATATATTATAACAATGCAATTTCTTTATAATTACATTTTATTTATAGAGATTTTCTATGAAGAAGTTATTGAAAATGTTTAAAAAGTTGTCATTTTTCATCTTTAGAAGAAAATTCTGCCAACCACGTTCTGCAGCACAACAACAGATGTGCATTATAAGTGAAACCCTCTGGAGCAGCTGTATGTTGAATACTGGTTCATTGACCATATGAAGACAAATGGCTAACAGCTGGTTTCCCCCACTGCAGTACCACCTCTCAAAAAAAAAGGAACCTGTTTCTTAAGGTCATCGCTCAGTGAGTTCTAGGCCGTGGTAATGCTACTCAACCGAAAAGCTTCAGATGGACTATGCGACACTGGAGCTTTTAGGTGAAGTCCACTTGTATACAATTTAACACTGTTATTAACACACCATAACATTGTACAGCTAATTGTTAATTATTTTTTGCTGTGTTCAGCAATGAAACGATTTTTAAAAAAGCTATCATAAATAATCTCGAAGTCACTTTTTGATGTCACTTTTTTGACCAATTGATGAAAGTGTACAGCTCAGCCTGTGTACTACACATGGATCATATGGATCATGTACATATTTACTGAATTGAAAAGTGTCTCTTGATATTATCAGTGTCATCCTGCTTTTGTTTTGGCCAGGATTACAGAAACATGACGAAATATATGGTGCATAATTACTGATCAGTGTCTGATTAATTATTGATTAGCACAATTATGGCTATTTATTTTGCACAAAGGCAGCTTTGTTTGGTATGCCCATATATTTACATTTATAATGAAGTGAATATTGTTGAATCAATAATCTTGTATTAGATGTGCCATTAGCTAAAACAAACAAGTAGGCCTACTCTGTCACTACAGTCAGGCTCATATTTGTGCATATATATTACATCAAAACAGTCTCACTCCAACTCGTCACATTTTGACACTTGGTCAAAACACTCTTGCGTCGCTTTTTGAGGCTAAAGGTTCCCCTTTTCAGTCACTTTTCGATGTGAGGAGTCCTCCATTGTTTTCAGTTGTTGGGATTAATGTAATGGTTTGAATGCATATATAAATTTATTATATTATTTTTTAGTTTTATTGGAGCACCAAACCCCACCTCTACCCTAAACTTACCCACCTCTGAACAATATAAACACACACAGGCAAATGCAATTACTGTACAGGTAATTATTGCACTTATCATTAACAAGCAGTATAAATACATTACAAACAAGTCGTGTCACTTTCCAAGTCTTCGGAAGCCATGCAAAGTCTTTATGCGAAGAAGAGAGTAAAACACAAGGTTTTAATCAATAAAAATTATCCCGCTCTGTTCACGAATTAATCATTTTAAATCAAAAGACTGGCTGCATATTTATATCTTTCCAATAAATTATGACGGTGGTTGTATCTACCTATATCTTGTGTTTTATTGACAGAGGGCAGGGTTTGGGTGTAACGCCAGCACAGTCAGCTGATCCGGGATCAGTTAGTTGCGAGCGCTCTCTCAAAGCAAAAAGCTGAAAACAGCCTTTTGCACTGCCCCCATTCTCCGACATCCAAATCCAGATCTTCCCTTCGTGGTGGAGGTGGACGCAGCCACATTGGGAGTCAGAGCGACGTTGTCCCAGTATCAAGACTCACCGCCAGTGTTGCATCCTTGTGCCTATTTTTCCCGTAAACTAACGTCAGCAGAACAAAATTATGATGTGGGAAACAGAGAACTTTTAGCAATTAAATTGGCTTGAGGGAGCGCGTCACCCCTTTTTAGTCACAACAGATCAGTGTTGGGGAAAGTTACTTTTAAGAGTAATACATTACAATATTGCGTTACTCCCTAAAAAAAGTAACTAATTACGTTACTTAGTTACTTGTTATGGAAAGTAATGCATTATATTACTTTTGCCTTACTTTTGCGTTACTTTTTAAATATGGGCCTAGCTTGAGTGTTTGTTTTTAATATAAGACATTCTATTTATAGTAAATGTAAAAGCACACCAAAAAGTGTCGTCAATAAACCTGAAGAAATAGTAAATTCACATCTGTAAAGTAGAATACAGGAGAAAGTTCAATACTCTACAGCAATAAAAAACACAAAAACAAAAAACAATGAAGCACAATAGTCATTTTTGCTTGTAAGTATGGCTTTACTTTTAGTCATTATTTAGGTAGCACACATATTCTGAATGCCTTTGGCAGAATTCAAATTAGCCGTTTTAATCTACAGTAATCTAGATTAAAAAAGAATAAATGCCCACCCCTAGTATTCACACACCGCACACAATGCTCTGTATTTCTGATTTCTACCAACATGAGGTCAGGAGACTTGTCAGCCAATAAATAAGAAAATAAGAAATAGTAATAAGAAATGTAACTCAGTTATATTACTCTAAAATTGAAAAGTAATGCGTTACTTTACTAGTTACTTGGAAAAAGTAATTATGTATCTCGCGTATCTTGTAATGCATTACCCCCAACACTGCAGATCATAAGAATTTACTCAGAGAAGCCAAACGCCTAAACCCACAACAGGCCAGATGGGCTTTGTTTTTTACCCGCTTTGATTTTAAAATCACGTACCGCCCTGGCAGTAAAACACCAGCCCCTAGAGGCAGAGGTCGACCACATCGCCGGCTTCAGGAGCCACTCGTGGAGGAGGGGAAAACGTAATGCCAGCACAGTCAGCTGATCCGGGATCAGCTAGTTGCGACCGCTCTCACTCACCGGAGTACTAATGAGACGCACCTGCGTTAATCAGAAACTGCAGCTTTAAAAGCCAAACTCTCCACTCAGTCTACGGCTGAGCTCGAGGTAACTGAGCTCCTCACCTACGGTGTCTGTTACACTAACCTGCTCCTCTGTCTTGTTAGTTCTTCAAGCTGACTGTGCTGTTGCTAGAGTGATCTCGTCCATTGCCTGTTGAAGAAATCAAAGCTGCCCGCACACCCACCTGTGAGTACCCGCCTCCGCGTCCACAAGAAAGCGAAACGGATCTCGCTCTGCTCCTGTAAGCCTATCACGCACTCACCGTGCACACTTACCTGCTTGCACCTCGTCACTCTGCACCTGTGGAAGGAAAAGGAGAAAGCTATCAGGAAATCGCTGTAATGAATTGTATCACCAAGTGTTGAATGCTCACCATAGACTTACCTGTATTATCTGTGCTGTTCTCTACAGCGGCAAAGCAAGCAATCTGGAGATTACTGTGATTACAGGCTCCCGTTCAGTTATATGTTTAATTTGATTTAAGCCTCTGTGCCAGAGATTTCTGTTGAGCCTCTTTTCTGTTTTTTAAAATAAACTCCTTTATTTTTTAATTCAAGTCTCACGTCTTGGCTCTGAGCGTTACATTGGGTAACATGCTCATAAATGTATAAATAATATAATATAAATAAAACAGTTTTGACTGTTCACATTGAAAAATAACACCCCTACATATAGTGTGACGGCCACCGATCAGCGTTGCCCTGGAAACCAACGATCGCCACCTGGAACCCATCTACCAGGGCCAATCGATCACGGCAGGACACATATAAAAAGGCCACTCAAACCAGGAAGAGATGAGCAACAACTCCACGAGACTTATGCTGGTGTTTGACTTACCTTTGTTTTCTTCTCAGAGGCGACGCCGTGATCGAGGAAGCCCG
>JAUMHQ010000074.1:3204013-3218792 GCA_032361165.1 Enteromius paludinosus
TTGCAGTAATGAGACAGTTAACTATGCGAAGTGATATGGAACTGTGATGCGGTCAAGAGAGCTGCCTGGAACTACGTGCGTTTCCCTGAAAATAATTGCACACCTCAGAACGTTCGTCAGCCAATCAGATTCAAGCGTTCAACGGCCCCGTAGTATAATTATAGATAATAAATATAAATTATGTTATCCAAATGGCATACATTTTATTTGTTTACTTGATTCAAAAAAAAAAAAACAGACAGAAAAATAATGCATGGCCTCTGTGTCTTTCCCTTTGGCAAATGATCAACTCCACACAGTACTTTTCAAAGCTTCATACTCGATTGACATGCAGAAATTTGAAATGCTGCCCATTCATTTAGTTGTGATTCTGGAAATGTCAAGCTGTTTCGAACATATATTTAGACTGCCCTCAGCGTCGAATTTTACAACTGAAATATAGGGGTCCAACACTTTAGGAAAAACACACATACCGTATATAAAATATTAACATACATTCATAAGGCTTTTTGTTTCCTCAATGCAATTATTCCAATGCTACATGCAGAACAAAACATTCCGTTCTAGTTACCACGGAAACAGCTTTATAAAGAGAGAGAGGGGTAGAGAGAGAGATGGAAATGGAAACGGAGAGAGAGAGAGAAAGGAGAAATATAAAGAGAGGTAAAGAAAGGTCTTTCACCCATTCCTCTTACCCTAGCTTTTTCCATCCGTGTGTACTCTTGGACGAGTGTGTATGTGTGTGTGGGTCAGGCCGAGAAGCAGGGGGTCATGTTCTCAGTGAAGGACAGAGAAGTGCATCGTGGGCAATTAGTACTGAGGTGATTAGAGCAGGGAGAGCAGTGAGAGGGGTCGCCACGGAGACAGAGAGGTAAAGGAGAGGAATCTTAAGGACACTTGAGTAAAGAGCTCACTTCTCACACACACACAGGTCTGAAAAAGAACACTTCCTGATCACACACTTAGTGCTACATGCTTCCAGAAAAACCCATCAAGAGACCATCACCTTTAACTGAACAAATGTAGAGAAGAAGTGTGAAAAGAAGAGATTATGTAAGGCGGAGAGAAGAAATTAGATGAGATGAAGGGATAAAAGGTAGGAAGAAAAGCAAGGAAAGAGAGAAAGAGATTGTAATATGCTATGTGTACATGCACTTGCTCAAAGTGCAGTTCTCCCCAACTAGTCCAAGTCCAGGCAGGATGTGATGAGATGAGAAAGGAAGACAAGTGGAAATGAGAACAGATGAGATGAGATGGGACTGGATGTTTTTTTGTTTCGTGTCTTTTTTTTTAAAAATGATGTGCATTTACTGTTCCAAAGTATTTCTAAATTCATAAATAAATGATAAATTATTCTTAAATGACCTTTATAATGTCACAAAAACATTTTTATTCATTTGAATGAAAAATAAAAACATTTATAATAGTGCCGGCAAATGATTAATCGCATACAAAATGAAACTTTTTGTTTGCAGAATATATGTGTGTTCTGTCTATATTTATTATGTACATATACAGTAAATACACATACATAGAGTATATATTTTGAAAATATTTACATGTATTTAGAATCAAAAAAATGTATTGTAAACAATGTTGTTGGGTAAAATCTTGTTAATTGGTTAATGTTAATGTTTAATAATAACAAATAATTTCAGAATGATATCGAATATTGGAGTAATGATGCTAAAAATGCAGCTTTACAATCAAATTTTAAAATGCATTCAAATAGAAAACTGTTATTTTAAAGTATAGTAATATTTCACAATTTGAATGTATTTTCTATATTTTTGATTGAGAAAAAAGCATAAAAGATTGTATTTAAAAACTACTAGTAAACCCCCCTCCCACCCCCCACTATATTATATATAAAGAACAGACATTTAAACTATTATTAAAACTATTATCCATAAAAAACTTTTTGTACCATGCCAATAAAGATTCTACTTCAAAGATTCTTCAGAGATTGTGGCTTGTGTGTGCATGATAGAGTGAGCTGATGTACTGTAAGTCTTAAAATCAGAGAGAAAAGTAGAGATAGTACGCGTACACATTGAGTTTCTGTGTGTGAGTGTGCATGTGTGTAAACCCATATGTCTCCTACACTCTGAGATTCATGGGGGAATTTAAAGGGTTTTCACATTTTGTGCCGTTAAAAGCAGAATTATTTTTTGTTAAATATTTATTTGAGGTTTTATAAGCCATTCTCCATCTCCGAAGAGAGAACAAAATTGTTTCTCAGCCAGACTCCAGGAATCTCAGCAGTCAGTACACAGCTCCAGCACTGAACTCTAATCCACTAGTCTGTGTGTGTGTGCTAAAACTTTGATTTGCGCTGTAAATTTCATTAATTTATTCCTTTCTATTTCTGATTTCACAGATTTCTCGGACCACTCCCAGACCGTTTTCCCTGATTTCCAGACTGAGCTTCATGCGGCCAATCAGGAGCTCGCTTACCCTGGAGGTGTGTCTGCCGGTGTCCCTTCCGATCCTGAATCTGAGGGCGACGCCTCCCCTGACCACGCCCTGCGCTTGTGGATGCAGGAAGTGAAGTCAGAGCACAGTTCCTGCCTGTCAAGCCGAGCAAATTCTGTCCTGTCCCTCACAGATACAGAACAAGAGCGCAAGTCTGAGCCAGAGAACGGTACAAGATTATTTGATATTATTACGTGTTATATTATCACACATTTTTTGTAGGTCAACCAGATTATGCCAGTGATGATGATGCTCAAGAATATTTCATTCTTGTGCATGCATGTGTGCGGGTTACTCTAGAGTGCCCTCATCAGTGTATGACTTTACAATTTTAATGAGAGTTGCCGCAGAGGGAGATACACACACAGTTAAACAGACTTTTTAGTCTAGCTGCACACACACACACAGCGCTTTCTCTATGCTACTCAGTGATGCAATATTTATGCGGTGCACTAATAACTACTTCGGTCTGTAAACTACACTCCATTATCTCACACTCATACCCTACTCACACACACATTAAGGTTATGTTTTTGTTAAACACACTTACGGTAAGGTTGTATTTGATTGACCTCTGCGGGAACAGACCATTGTCTTGGTGATGATTTGGTATATCTGGTCATGTAGCGCTTTCAACTCTCCACACAAAGGGTTGCTACTTCTCCAGATCTAGAGTTTTCTCCACGGTCCTTCCTCACACATCAGGGTTACTGCTGGTGGTGTTTCTGTCGTTAACTGTAGTACTTGACTCAGATCCACTATCTGCTTTTTTGCTTTGCATCTCTCTTCCACGCACATAATGTATGCGTTGTCTTATCAAAGTAGCTTTGATAAGAAAGCGCCTGCCGAGAATATCAATTCAAATGTGAATGCCGACAGTATGATAACGCTGAAACAGTGTTATATCAATTAGTTAAGTGCTAAATAATTGCCATATCATGGAAAACATGGAGCTACTTTCTTTTTTGTAATGAAAGAGTTTGATGCAGCCTATTACACCCTGCTTGGGTAGCCTTCCCAGAATTAAGTCAAGTCAAGTCACTTTTATTTATATAGCGCTTTGAACAATACAGATTGTAGCAAAGCACTGAACATTATCAAATAGGAGAACAGAGTGATGGTAATTTATAATGACGAGAATTAAATTATTTATTTATCAAATATAATATATATATATAATGTATAATAATATATATATAATGAGCAGGTAAGAAAGTCTTCTTCGTAGATACGAGCTTGGACGCTGACTGCAGTGTGGTGGGTGCTTAAGAAGGTAAAGTAGATGATGGGAAATCGGGAACAGGTGAGCAGGACAGGTGATATGCATTAATACTCAGGGGATTGTGATCGTGACGTGCCAGCGGGGGTGGAGCCTGGTGTAGAACCTGGTGTGAATGTTACAGAACTTACAATTAAGTGTCAGAAAACATATTCAGCTATTTCAGTATTTTAGTATAATATACTAAATGCTAAAGCATAGTTATTTGGACAAGGGAAAATTAATAACAATAATAATAATCTCACTTTGAAACCAAAATTCCAGTGACAATGGAAATAAACATTGGCACCTCATAATGACATTTAATAAATTGGTCTGTTTTGTGTTAATTTTACTAATCACTTTTGAATCATGTAACCAATGTTTCAATACAGGTATAATTTCCATAAAATTACTGCTGCTTTATTTCAGTCAGCATAAACTAATCTGGGAAAATTATTTGTACCCTGTATCCAGTGTTTACAACCACTCATAGTATGATGAAATACATATTAAATTAGAGTTGATGCGTAAATATGATTAATGATGTGCCTCCGGGGCTGCTGAAATTAATTATAAACCATATGACATTTCCTGACCTTGGTTTCCAAGGAAAGAATGGTTAATCCCATGAGAAGATGAATGCAATAAAACATTTGTTTGTCACATTGATTTTAAGTGCCTTTTGTTCCACACGTGTTGATTAGAATGCTTTGTTTGCATCTGTTGTTTGATAATTTGCAGTGATCACTAATCGTGATTGGGCATGTTGCTTGTTTAACATTTGAACATTCGTTTTATCCACTCACCTCAGATTTAAACAAGAAGCATCTGAGAGAGTTTTCCATCTTAATTATGTCACTAATCGCAACATTAATTTGTAATGCTTGGTGAAGGTAAACGTCCTTTTTGCATGGGGAAAAATTGTCTGGCTATCATTAGCAGATGCCATCTAGACCTAATAGTTTTCCAGCTCATTAAATATGGTCTCTTGTGTCATTAGGTCCTCAAGTACAGGCACAGGGCCCTCCTCACCATATTTTATGCTTATGATAGTAAAGATTTTGAGCAAGGAAGTCCATAATAACTGGAGAATTTTGTCAGTCATCTCAATAGTTGTTGCTATTAATATTCTATTGATATTGCACTAAATAGCTAGTATCAATAGAATGCTTTTCTGAATTCGACCTCAGTAATTTGAAATCTTTAGTCAGAAACATGATCTGGACATGGTTTTTGAGCTAGTCACCTTTTCGCAAGTTCAAACTTGCCGGAAAAAAAGATAATAAGCGAAGCTGAAGCTGCTGTCCATAGAGAAGACTCAGGGTTCAATGCTGATGGCCCATCCGAACCCCTCATGCTCCCCCTGGACAAGGAGCTAAGAGAATGGAGGAGCAGGGGTGGAGGAGGGATACTGACACCAAGATACTAAGAGAAGGGGCTTTAGCTTTTTATAGGAAGTGACGCGCGGTCTGATAGGGAGATAGATAGATAGGATGATTTGATGATTAATGATTACCTGTGCATGCTCCTCTCGAAATTTGATTGCAAACATCAAAAGACCCCAATATACTTTTTTTTCCCCAGTTCATTTCTCATTCAGCCGAGGTAAGGCAAGGGAGCAACATATCCAAGTCACTATAAAGAGCTGAACTGCCACAGATCATATCTGCACCTGTACAATCACTCGCGGAGAGACTTTTAAAGTTCAACGAAAGAAATTGATCATTTAAAAGCCATGAAATGATTGAAAGAAAAGATAGCAAAGCAAATAAATATTACACGTTACTCCTGCTGAATTTAAAAGGTATAGAATTAACAAACCTTTGATTTTAATCAAACTTGCTACATGCGATTGTGCTGCATCATATTAATGCTGTTTACATTAATATACTCCCCCACCTCCAGCAGTGCCAGAATGTTCAGCAACAGTCCACTGTCACTCAACCTTTTCAAACTTCTTTTTGCCCTCAAACGAAGAACAAAAAGAAGTTCATTTGAAGCATATCAGGGCCTTAACTGTAAATGTCATGTGACAAATGACACTGGAGCTGCAGGAAAGTGACACTAATTAGCTGATAACAACAGAAGAACATTGTAAACTAATAACACCAAAAGCAGCAAACAGGGAAAATAATAAAATGTTATTTATAATATTGTAATACAACACATTTCTTCTGATGCCATAATTACTTTTTGTTCTTTACTGTTGCTTATGGAGGCATGGCAGTTTTTGATTAAAAGCCAAATTATAACAGGTTAATTAATTATATTGCTGTGATGTACATATTTGGGATCTTTATCATAATTTCACATAGAATAGAACATTGTTTATTTCTTTTATTTCATGCATTTTACCATGAAAATAATAATTAAAAAATGTCTACAAATTATCTGAAATATTGAAATTTGAATATTGCTGGTCACAAAAAAAGGGCTTATTTTTAAATATATTTCTTTTGATTTTGGAGTTAAAATACAAATAAGGCCAGGTGAATGTAACTGAAATGAAATGAATCATGTTATATGAAAACATATAAATGCACATTAATACAATGTATCTACAATGACTGATTGATATAGCTATATACTCACTATAGGGAAAAATACTTTTCTTTTTGTTTTGCCCACAGATAGTGTAGTTACGACATCCACCAGATGAGGTTAACTGCTAGTCAGGCTATTGATGACAAGCTAAATCATGACTCCAGTCTTGAGGAAATATGAGCAGCAGAAGTTGCAGCTTTTAAAATTGGAGAGTGAAAAACCATTTGCAAATGGTTTGCAGTTGATGACCAGAGATGGCACTGTTGTGCTTCTGATATCCTGACAGACTACAGGATGGCAGTGGCAGTTAAAGATGCAGAATGTGAGAAGCGGCTGATGAAATCTCATACAGTGTACTTCTGGGAAAGACTTTTGTTAAAAATTACATTATTAAAAACCACCCATAGAAATATCACATGGACAACAATAGCCTTTTCCATTTAATCATCTCCACTCTAAAAGAGTTTTTTTTTCTTGCTAATGGCGGACTCTGCTGTTGATGTGATATTATGTTAAAGTTTTTTGGTATATTCTGATCCAATATTAACCTTTTCCTGGATCTGTCAAAATTGAATTTATCAGCAATAACACCATTACACCATTGACTATGACTTTTTTCCTCAATAGGCTTCTAATTTACTGTTTAATAGAATGGAATAGAAGATTAAGGTAAAATATCATCATGCAAAAAATGTGCTTTACAATTAGTAATTAACAGCCAATATACTAGTAATATATATTAATATTAATAAGCAACTACTTAGTAGATAGAATTGCTTCAATGAGAAGACACCTTACTAGAAAAATCACACATACAAATTAAAATATTGCCATTTTTATTTACTCACCAGATATAATTACTTTTTTTTACGGCCTGTATTATTAAAAGTATGTTGTTGTTTTTTGTTCTTGACATTTTTTGATTTTGCACTTTGTCTTTATTGCTCTGCGAGTGATGTGAACTGGGCATGAGTCTGATGGCAGCTTGCCTTGAATTATACATAGAAATGGGAAGCGTCACTCACCCTGACAAGCCTATTTTCTGCCCTTCTATTCTGAACAGGAGAGTTAAGCACAGTAACAGAAATGGCTTCATTATGCCACATCTGCTGGATTTTGAATGGTGAATCTCAGCTGCTGGCTGCACGGACTAGTTTATAAAAGTCTCCGACATGAAAATGTTTAATGGAACTCACATTTGATGGCTTTTTTTCTTTTTGCCAATATCATTATAGCCTTTGGCTTCAAGGTGAAAAATGTCAGTTTGGATTTTATGAATGCGTATGGCTTCCCATATGTCATTTTTAGGGAGCTTTCAAACTAGAGCATTTGGCACGGTCAGAGTTCGATCCTCTTGGTTGGAAAGTTATAATATACATCTGAAACAAGAGTCAGTTGTCAAATGATTAACCTTTCTAGTTTGGTTTAATTTAGTACATGCTAAATGTTAGTGTCCACAAAACATAAGCTAAGAAAGGTCATTCAATCTGAAGGACACTTTCTGTGTGACTTTGTGTCTTTGACAGCAGCACAGTGAAATTCAAACGTATTTAATCTTCAGCTTGAAAGATAACTGGGCTTTTAAGTGTTCCTACACTGAGTAAACACAACTTTTTAATTTTTTTTACACAACTTTATTCCATCCCTTCTGATGGAACGACTTTGTTCTTTGCATCTTTAATGAAGGCGGCACTATCTTACTAAACACAGCACGTTTCTGGTATCAGCCATTTATGTCAATAGTGAGTTGGAGTGATTAAATAGTCTGTTTGGGTGGCAGTAATCTCGACGATGTAGGCCTAATGTCAGAACACAGAGGTTTGCCTCCATATTGCTGTTTTGGGATATCAGCTTTACAAAATGGAAGCATCTGTTATTGATAAAATAATGGGACAGCTGCTGTAATTGGAGAGGGTAAAAAACTATAGTCCAATATTGTGCGGTGCCGTGATAAAGCTTATCTATGCTGCAGTAAAAGTATGACCTCCATAATGTTCCAGTCATGAATCCTGACATGCTGAGATGAATGGAGAGCAGCAGCAGGCTGCAATGTATGAAGATAAAGCAGTATCCACTAATAATTCCCCCACAATGCTGAAATAATAATCAAAAATGTATTTGTTTATTTTAGTTTTTCTTGTTTGCTATTCTGTTTCAACTTCTAACTTCATACAACAAGTTAATTTATTATATATAGGAGATGTAGTGATTATGAGTTTTTCATCAACACATTTGTTTAAAACGATTAAGCAAATGAACTGGATTCAAGGGAGACTATTATTCCAGACTCTCTGAATTATTTGTAAATGCAGATTGTTATGACTATCTTTTATTGCACAGAAAATAAGGATTATTGCCTCTTTCAGAACTACTTTAAAATTACAGATGGTGAACACTTGAATACAATCACATATTTCTGAACTGGAATCAGAAAAGAATTTACCAGTTTCACAACCACGGAGACAACAGCAGCCTCACACAGTTCACACATCTAAAAATAATACAGATGCATAGCTGAAGAAAAACAAAAACCCAGAACATGCAGATCTGGCATACAGGCATAAAGGGATGTGATGAGAAAACAATTAACATAATCTCAAGAACAACAATGTGATTTTGTGCTGTTTTTATTCATTGAAAAGTGACAAAAGTGAAAATAATCCTCCCTGACATTAATTGAATATGAAGGGTTTTTAAATCTGCATGCAGCTGTTTATTTTAGCGCAGGTAACGTATGCTGCAGCATATGCCATTATATTAAACAGTCAGGTCCAGTGCAGTTTTAACTGTCCCATATTTCGATAACATTGTATTAGCAAGGCCTGTGTCATATATAATCTGAACTGATTATAATCCAGTGAATTAAAAAAAAAAGAAAAGAAAAAAAAACTTAAAATTAAAAATACATTTTAGTAACTGAAATAACCCTAACATTTGTCTATTTATAATTATTGGAGCGAACTTGTTATAAAATAAGAAAAAAAAAGTGTTATTCATTTATTTTTATTTATTTATTTTTTATTAGTGCAGTGAGCTTATATATCTGAAGATATTATTAACCAAAAATTATATTAACCAAATGTACCTGGGATGAACCGGGAAGGAGACAGACGAATCCATTTGCAGGGTAATTTATTGGGATGTTCAAGAGACAGTGTAACACAGGCGGAGGTCAAAACAACAGCAAAAGTGCAATAGAGGAGAGACAAACTCACGGTCAAAAACTAGCGATGGGTCGGCAACAGGAAATCCAAAATACAACCAAACAAACAAACAGGGAGAAACAAAGAGAACGCTTTGCAATGAAGGGAACTGGCCACATACATTGATCAGTGGGGAATGAATGAAATGTCCGGAGTATTTATCCTGTGGTTAACGAGACAAAGGGGAGGAGATACATGGGTTAACTGAATGATTGTCCAGCATGACATTGAAAAACACAAACACACATGCAGGGATGAGCCTTAGTTGACTGGAGTGTTATCCAAACTGGATCAACAACTCCAGTCAATTGTAACAGTACCAAAGCATAAGCGAAAACATAATATTGTAACTATCTAACTGACAATCAAACCCTCCATAATGTTTTATTAATTGATGTATAAATTAAATGAAATTATGAAGTGGTACAGCTCTATTTAATTTATTATTCCAAAATTCCTGGAAATAGGACTGACATCTTTACTAAACTTTTACCACCACTTTCCAGCCATTCTCCACTGCCCTGCATCTGTTACCTAGTCATCATCAAACCCAAAAGATCCAACAGAGACTCTAACATCTATTCACTTGCATTTCTTTTGTTTCCCGTTTAATGAATTCTGGATTTGATTAATAAGTTTTAATATGCGATAAGATGGGAATAGCTGTGATTTTGGAATGAAAAAGGCCAATCTGTCCTTTTTGTCTGCATTTGATACCACTGTGCATTTTGTCTCTCATGGAGATTTGCGAGATTTATGCCCCATGTCACGATTCCAGACTGATCATAAGTACTGTCAAGTTCTTAGTTAGCCGACAGGCTTTCAGAATCTCCTTCTGCATTGGAAACCGGAGTGTAGATGATTAGAAGGGAAGTTTGTTGAAAGATCCACAGGGGCAAGTTGGTCTCTTCCCAAATGCTGGCCCTGCATCATTAGGACGGGCGAAAGTTCTGGAGAACTAGAGGCTTAGTCTAAATCTGAGTGACAAAAGGACTGGAACCATCACAAGAGCTTTGACGTTTTCTGAAAAGTATCAGCCTTACAAAAAAAAATCCCTTTGTTTCTACAACATTTTTAGCCAATGGCAAACACAGAGTTGATGTCAAAGCCAATGCCTTACTTGCTGTAAAGCAAGTAACTCTTATGAAAAAAAAAAAAACCGATTACGATTTATGTTACGATTTATGCCACTTGAAAAAAATAATAACTTAGTCAGAATACAGGCTACTTTTGAATGCCTGTCAATTTAACTCTTTCCCTGTCAATTAAGTTACAACGCTTCCCAGCCAGAGACCTGTTCTAACTGTTAGGTGTATTATGGTAAGAAAAGCCCTAGCGCATGTCTTAAAAGAGTTACAGAAGGAAGGATAAACAGAAGGATCAGAGACAATGTTTTACATTTATAGATCATATTTGTAGATCGTGCATGTAGATCGTGTTTTGACCATTTTGAATCTGATCAGGATGAAGTAGACTAGTCAGTGATGGAGATGCCTTTGCAGACACAGAAACATCTCTAGTTGTCCCATGAATAGATAAATAACCCATCAAATATGAAAATGTACTGTATGTGTGTCTCTGTGTGTGCGTAATCTATATGAATAGAGTATGTGTGTGTATTTAAAGGTATGTATGTATGCATGTAGCCTAAATGTATGTGTGTGTGAGTGTGTGATTCTTGTGCGTGTGTGTATGTCTGTTTGCTCAGTTGTTTTGTAGAAAATGTTTTATTTCTGATTAAACCTATCTGCATTTAAGTGATGATAAAACAAACACATAAAGATAAGACTTTTTTTTGCTTGAAATCAGAGACTTTGTTCTTTATTTTAAGGCATAATATATTCATATATGCTTAGCAGAAAATATTCTATTTTAGAACATAATGAAATGTTTAAGGTACTTGTCAGTGTGATTTGGAATGCAATTTAATCTAGAAGTCATTCTTTTTAGGATGTATAGAAGGCAAATTAGAGTCCAAATCAGTCACACACCCAACAGCTCCTTTGCTCCATCCAAATTCAATTGGATGCACTATAAGAAGCATCCAGTAAATTATGCATATGGTGTCACTAACTGAAATGGTAATGTGTTTCATCTCCAAGATGTCAAGTTCTGAAATGCAAAATGAAAGATCTGTTCCAGTAAATCTGCTAGAAATTCTGTCATATCAAAACATGAAGCGCTGAGATGTGACAATGACCAATTAGCACTTGGTTTTACTTGTGATAGAAACTGTGAATTCAGAACAATCTGTGTCAGATCGCAGATCTGATTGAAGGAAATTCAATAAGGCAATTACAAAAGAAAAAAAAAATGCAATGTTCACCCAGTAGAAAAGAAAATCTGACTCTTAAATACCCTATGAAACTACATTACCAATGGCTGACTCACGGTAATAATCAAAGTTTGCAGGCATGGGAAAATACACCACAATTTCTCTCAGGGATTTAACATTTGAAACTTTTTAGAGCTGCCTCAGAGATTAATGTTTTTATTTTTAGGGTCCCACTACTACTATTCAGAAAATATTATAACAGTCTTTTAGTGGACTAATACTGGGTCCTCTGTATAATATTAAAGCTGATGTGTGTAATTTCTGCAACACTAGTGGCACCATGCACACTTGGAAACAGAAAGATAATTTCCAGAACTTATCCCAATTTTATTGGAAAAACTAACAAGTAGTCCCTGGCCAACGGTACTATTGGTTAAGCCAGAATAGGTTGGTGTGTTTCTGTGTTTTTATATTTTTATTCGAATAATGAAGGTTATGTAAGCTGAATCATTATGAAAAATCACAGCACCTCCAGTTGCATTGTACTGAGGTCAGTTTGGAACAACATGTCAATCCAGAAATTTAGTCATGACATATCCCTACACCTAATCCTAACCTTAATCGTGAGCAATCCCTCAAAATGTTGATCTAGGAACATGTCATACTTGGTAAAATCAGGTTCTGTCATATCACTCGGCCTGAGGCCCATGATAAGCTGTCCCACCTGTCTGTCAACATATGTAGTTGTTTAACTCTAGAGAACCTGTTCATGCACTCATGAAACATCATCAGCATTTTCCTATATGCTACTGTAGACCAAGCGAGAACTTGAAGGCTTTATTATTGTAATATTTTGCAGTTTGTACTTTTGTACTACAGTTTGTTTTCTGACAGGTAAATGCGACACAGGGAAATTTGGACAGATTTGCATGTGATTTGGAGGAGACGTGGCTTTGGAGAGTGCAGGGAGTGTTTCAAAGCTAGCTTCCTATTGCTAGCCTTTCCGAAATTGCCTACCCCTTCTTTAAATGGAGAACTGCAGAGCAGAGTAACTGCACTGCACATGAATGCTAACTCAAAATGTACTCTCATATAATTTTTAGCTACCAACAACTTGCTTTTGAGCACATTTTAAACTGTAATACTACTGTACTACTTAAGAGAGCAAGTGGGAATATATGTAAGATGCTAAAATAATGCCAGGTAATGGCCTGACCTTTTTCTCTTAAGCAGCTCTCAGGCACTAGCCTGTTGTTTTCCTTTTGATGGCTTGCTAATTATGTTCATTTAAGCAATGAAGAGTCTTCAAATAGATTTGTGTAAATGCAGTAATGTCTACCAATTCATGCACTTTCCCCTGCAATGTTTATTTAGCCTAAAAGCTTTAATTAGCCTATTTTTACAAGACCTCACACACTTTCAGCGAACAGAAGGGAAACATAAAGACCTCATGCTTCCATTTTAGGTGCCAGAAATAACCAGTGTTGCTTAATCTTTTTGATACGTCCATCAAAAGATATTAGCATTATATCCTTCCCGTTTTGGTCCCCTGTAGAAACCCATTAGTGCCACAGTTTAATGCTGCTTAATGTTAAACACTTTGCATTTAGATTCAGGCTCATCTGTCTGTAGACAGCATTTATCAATAAGGTGATGAATAAATTTGGTCTTCCAAGGTCACTGTCTCAGTACATTCTCAGTCTTTCCTTTATAACAGTTTTCTATAGATAAAGCTTAACGTAAACCTCAGCAATTTGTGTGGGCTCATCACTTTGTCTGTGCATAGCTGGCTATTCATTATGAATAATTTGCAAAAGGCCTCAGTATAAGCTTCTTTTTTTTGGCTTCTATGGAGAAAAAAAAACGTGGAACTTACGAATAAATTATTTATCTGTGGATTACGGTGTTGGAAATTAAGTTAATGGTACAAATTATCAGTGGGTCATTGACATGACATAAATTTCATGAATAAATTATTGGCAATACATTCAACAGTACACTGATTTCATATTTCAAAGATGTAATTATGAAATTACAGGTTAAGCTGTTCTACTTAAGTGGGTCAAAATGCTAATTATATTTTATATACGTTTATAATACATTTCCATTTAGTTGTTATTAAGATGCAGTTAAGTGTCTGAAAACATATTCAGTTTGCACTTAAAGGTGCAGTGTGTAATATTTAGAAAAATCTATTGATGCAATATGCAATATAATATATGTAACTATGTTTTCAGAGGTGTACAAAGAATTTACACCATGAACCCCTTTTTTTTATTAACTTAAAATAAGCTATTTATATCTACATACATTGCAGGTCCCCTTACATGGAATTTGGCATTACTGTATGTTTGTTGTAACGTTCAAGCACAGCTCAGAGAAGGCAGGTAAGAAAGAGTTTTATTTAACACAACTGAGGACACAGGATCAACAGAAAACTTCCAATCAGCAAATTCTAATGATAAATAATAGTTCATGAAACAGCGGTCTCCTGATAGCTGCTATAGATCCTCGTGAGCGGCGATCCCCCAGATCGCGTCTTTGACAGAAGAACCTCAGAACATTGATAAGATCATCAAGCACTGATTGGTGTAGCAATCTCCTGATCGCTGGTTATCTCCTTCTCAGCTGTGTGCACAGAATGTTAAAGGAGAGTGAACAAAGGTGAGTATTATTATACAGATCTGGCTTACTTCAGTCAGGATTTCCAAGACAAAGGTGCACTGTGACGGTGAGTGTAATCTCCAGCCAGCCGAGCCAATAGCCACTATAAAGGAGCAGGGAACTGCAAGGAACAAGAGAGGTTAAAGCTCTGTTACCTCGAGCTCAGCCGCCAACTAACTGGACTGAGTGGCTGCGTCCGAAATCGCTTACTTCCCTACTATATAGTATGTGAAAAACAGTATGCGAGGTGAGTGGTATGTCCGAATTCATAGTATCCGATATTCAGTAGGCGAGAAGTACCCGGATGACCTACTGCTTCCGGCCGAATTCTATAGTAGGCATACCATGAACACTTTC
>JAUMHQ010000075.1:82698-95088 GCA_032361165.1 Enteromius paludinosus
CAGATCTCTCCTTCTTCTCTCGACTAAGCGAAGAACAGGCTTTGCATGTCTTCTCCCTCTCCGGTCCGGTATTAGGTGTAATAAAAATACAGTTAACAAGTCATTTATAACTTGTTATTGAACAGCTTGTAAGTTATCTATTGGCTATCTACAAGGCACAGTTTGAAATAATTAACAAACTATTAACTGTTATTTAACAAGTCATTTATAACTCATTAACTAACCATTTATTAATGGTCTTTTAACTAGTTATAATGGTTAGTTATACATAATTAACAAACTATTAACTGCTATTTAACAAGTCATTTGTAACCCATTAACTAACTGTCTATTAATGATCTAATAACTAGTTATAACGGATAGTTATTATAAAGTGTTACCGTAAGCCTTTTTATGCATGCTTCAAAAAAAAAAACAAGTGTGTCTGATCTTGCTCCCCTTGTGACGTTGCAAAGGGATCTCAATATAATGGTAATGCCCCTTAATCTGTAAATTTCCACCTGCTGTGCAATCATTTTGATTTCACAAGAGACAACGGTGTAGCAGTTCTAATGCCAGGGCGTATGTTTGAGTTCTGTCATTGTGTGCACAGATGAGCAAAGAACACTATTTTGAGTCCCTGCCTCAGAGGAGACAAGCGATGTATAGATTTATTTACTGTATATTGCTGCTGCAACACATATCTAAAATAAACTTGATTTTTTAATGATTTAATAATGGTTTTTACTTGTTTATTCATGTAAAGCTGCTTTGAAACAAACTTTATTATTACAAGTTAATATATTAAGTATATTGTATTGAATATTTATAACACAGTCATATAGTATAGAACAGTACATACAGTACAAATGGGTCTTTATATGTGAAAATGTAGAGCTGACTTTGTGCTTTATAAAGAAGTTCCCTTGCAAAGATATCCTACTATTTGTGGCACCTTGAGAAAAAAAAAATCATGCATCAAAACACAATATCACCATATTTGTAAGGCATGTAAGCAGCCCCATAGATGCATGGTCTTTTAGCTTAGATCAGCAGAATTCCTTTTTTTTCTTCAGACCTTCATGCGGTAAAATACAGTCGAACAAAAGCCCACTTTTAACAATATCTCTTCAAATGCTCTAAGTGGCTTCCAGGTAATCACCTTTCTTTTTAAATTTACTGCTTTGTTGTGTCCTTGGCCAAGCACAGAATCTCTAGGATTGATTTTGCTCTATCCATCTGGGTCTCTAAGTTGATGAGTTGTGACTTTATCTGTAAAAGGGCAGGGTACATGTAACATTACCGGCAACAAGGTCAGACCCTCAAGTTTAGAGGGGAACTTTCTCATCATCCATCATATCTACACTCTGGTGCCGCTAACTGATGGACCCATTTTCTTTGGGACTGTCATGCTCATTTGTAATAAGCCTGGAAGAAGGACAGAGGAGAGGTAGTGGAGACAAAAAGGGAGTGCGTTAGCAGGCTGTTTATGGAGGAGAGAGAATACCAGGGCTGACAGTTTTGGGAAAAGAGAGGTCAGTGTGTGCTAGTCTCCATTGCAGCTATCACCTTGAATCAACTATGCAGCTGATTTGGGGACTTATCCATCTCCAAGCAAAAATGCATGTTGCTGTGTAGTAAGAGCCAAAATCAAAACATTTAGCCAGTGGTGCCAGCAGGACTGTTATCCATGATTCACTTATATAAAAAAGAAATTGTAATTATAGGTTGCTGGAGCTATTTGTTTACATATAGCCATCATAATTAAAACTCAGTTATACTGCAAACTGTGCACAGTTATTAAGTAAACAGTTCCCAGGTTCTCTGAACAGTTGTATTACATCATCAGCTTTTTGAATCAATTATAGTTTGTTGTTGAAACCTGCTGACTGTCCCACCTTGCCTAAATAGTGCCTATTAGTGCATGCATACGTCTTAATTTGTCTGAATTTACAGTAATTTCAAAAATAGTACTCCAAATTGCTCTCCTTGGGTCGTGGTGGAGAGCCTTGCATGTTCCGATGAACCTGAGAGCAATGCCGTCTGGAGCTTTAGCTCCTGGTAGGGCCACCCATGGCGGTAAGGTCGAGGGGGAGGTTCCAGACAAAGAGCGACCCAAGGGATGTACCATCATACCATTACAGAGAAGGGAAACTCTGTACAGAAACCCTTGTGAGCCATTGCCTTGCGGTTAGCTCCAGGGGATGCAAAGGCTAAGGGAATAAACCCCAAAAGAAAATCAGGAGTGGAGCCCCTTAGGCAGATGGTGAAGGAATACGTCACCATCCGGCAACTCCTGCAGCTGCGCTGATAATGACTGTATTGGCTCGCCTTTCTGTCAGACACTCCCAGCAAAGCCGAGAGGGGGGTCTTGACGTCTGGACAAATCTGGATCTCCATACCATTAGTCCAGGCCTGCACCTGGAGAGGTCACTCCAGCTGCACTGTTTCAGTGCAGAAACAACACTGGGAGCAGCAGTCTACCAGTGTTAAGTCATGGCTCATTTGGCGTCGAGACAGGCACTAGGGGTCGCTCCTGATGGTGGGAGGAACCATTGTGTTCCATTGGGTTGTTACCACCCGCCTTAACTCGGGCAGTCCCCGGGCAGTTAGGTACTACCCCGGCAACACCTGCTTGCTTCATTGGGTGCATGGAGCTTAGACAAAATCGACAGGCAGGTTGTAAAACCCAGCACCAGGAAATAACCAAAAGACTAAAAAGCCACCAGCCCTGTGGCTGGCAACTTGGAACGTCAGAACATTGTGCCCTGGCTACTGTGACGACCTTCAGCAAGTTGACGACGCTAGAAAAAACGTTATCATCAACCACAAGCTGTTAAGGCTCATCATTGATGTTGCAGCCCTTCAAGAGACATGACTTCCATCCAGTGGAAGTCGGAAGGAAACAGATTACACTTTCTTCTGGCAAGGATTGGAGCAAGACAAGCGCTGACTTTATGGGGTCGGCTTTGCAGTGCAAAATTTTCTCTTGCCATAAGTAGAACCTCCTTCTCAGGGGACTGAGCGTATCCTCTCCCTCCGTCTCACAACTTCATCGGGACCCTTGCACGTTCTTAGCATCTATGCCCCCCCACTATGCTCCACAGCTGAGGATAAAGATGCTTTCTATTACGAAATCAATGCTAAAATTGCAGAGATCCCATTGAAAGACAACCTGCTCATGCTTGGAAATTTCAATGCCCGGGTGGACACTGACTACACCTCCTGGCCACACTGCATTGGACACTTTGGCGTTGGCAAGCTTAATGAGAATTAATGCTCTTACCACAAATTGTGCATCACCAACACATCCAAGCTCTATCATAGAGTGTCTTTTAGACACCCCAGATCTAAACACTGGCACCAGCCAGTGTACCGTGTACAAAGTCGCCTCAGACACCTTCGGGAAGAAAGTGAAAGAGAGTGAAGATTGGTTTGAGGCAGGGATCGAGGTGCTGGATCCTGCCATCACTGCAAAACATGCCACTCTCCTTGAGCACAAGAGACAGCCTTCTGCAAGGACAATGGCTGCCTTCAGAGAAGCACATAACAACACCAAAAGGATTGCCCGGAAGTGTGCGAACGATTACAGACTGTGGTAACATCCGAGCCATGTATGAGGGCATGAAGAAAGCATTTGGTCCCAGCGCCATCAAGACTGCTCCCCTAAAATCCACCTCCGGTGAGATCATCACAGATCGCAGCAAGCAGATGGAGAGATGGGCTGAGCACTACCAGGAACTGTACTCAAGAGAGAACACTGTTACTGACACAGTCATCAGAAATACCATGCCTCTGCCAGCCATGGAGGAGCTTGACTCCCCACCCACCATTGAGGAACTTTGGAAGGTTATCGATTCACTCGCCGGTGGGAGAGCACCAGGCAGTGATGGAATTCCACCAGAGATCATCAAGGCAGGAAAAGTGAGCTCTCTTCTTGGCCACCTCCACAACCTCCTGCTTAAATGCTGGGAGGGGGCCTCATACCCCAAGATATGTCAGATGCTAAGATTGTCACGCTCTATAAGAACAAGGGCGATCGCAGCGACTGCAATAGCTATCGTGGAAAATTTCACCTACCTTGGCTCCATCATCTACAACAACCTATCCCTGGATACCGAGCTCAATATAAGGACAGGCAAAGCAGCAACCGCCATGGCTCGGCTAGCAAAGAGGGTTTGGGACAACACTTTGCTGATACTCAAAACAAAATTGAAGATGTACCAAGCATTCATCCTGAGCACCCTCCTCTATGGCAGTGAAGCTTGGACTTTATATTCTCACCAAGAGCAAAGACTGAATGCCTTTCACATTCACTGCCCCAGACGACTCCTGAGCATCACCTGGCAGGAACATATCACAAACAAAGCCATTCTTTCTCAGGCAAACATGGCAAGTATGTTCACTATCCTCACACAGAGGCGATTCTGCTGGCTTGGCCACCTGTGCAGGATGGATGACGGTCGCATTCCAAAGGACGTTCTGTACGGGGAGCTTGCCACAGGGACATGACCAACTGGACCGCCAATCCTGCCCTACAAGGACACTTGCAAGCAAGACTTGAAAGAATGTAGCATCTGCCCAGCTGATTTGGAGGCAGTGACATTGGATCGCGAGAATTGGCAATCCATCGTTAAGACTGGTGTCCTTCTAGCCGAAGGAAAAAGAGCAATTCAGTGGGAGGAGAAGAGGACCGGCGGCAGCAAAGCTTTCAGCCTGCATCCACTGACTCCACAACTGCTTACACCTGCAGCAAGTGCCAGCGGTGCTGTCGCTCCCGTATCGGACTCTACAGTCATAGCAGAGTCTGCAACAAAACCACAGACTGATCTGGGTGCAGATTCTAAACCATTGTCTCTTGAAGACAGAAGGATGCCAACAACAACAACAACAACAACATTAGTACTCCAAAAGACCTTACCTTAACATCAGTTCTACCTGTGCTGTTCAGCCCAACAAGGGTTCTTCAACAGTTTCGATTTTAGCCTCGTCCCATGTAATATCAGCTTCTGCAGATCTTCCATAAAAGTTCTTCGCCAAGTAATTTTTGGGCATCCTTGTTTTTGTTTGCCTCGTGCAGGCCACCAGGATGTTGCCATCTTGTATGAAAAGTATGAAAGACGTTGTCTAAATGCTCTATCTGCCGTCAGTGGTTCAATTGTAACATTATGAAGCTACAAGAATACTTTTTTGTACTAAAAGAAAACAAAAATAACAACTTTATTCAAAGATTGAGCACCATACCATCTCTGGAAAGATACACTGTTTGTGCAAACAAAGCATAAATACACATACAATACATATCTTTCCATTATAGTTTTTATAGGTATGGAACGACATGTGGGTAAGTGATTAATGGAGTAACCCTTTTGCGCGTACGATCACCAGCACAGTACGTCATCAACTGGTGAATTCAAATCTGCTCTCACGCTTTTGCTGCCGCAGAGCCAGATTGGACATGCTGAGCGCTTGTCATATTATCACAAATATGCAGTGTTTTCAAACATATACTGCTAATTGCAGGTTTCATACATCTAAAAACACATAAGTACTAGCAAAAACATAAATTTATAGTTCATACAATACATGCCAATGTCTATAGAAATGGCAATAATGATCTTTATAATATAATCTGACGACATGTTTTATTAATACCATATACAGATTCTGTAGGTTACTATAAAGTTTACTGTTCTCTTCTCCCCGTTTATCAGAGACTTACTTTAAAGTGTTTCGGGAGGAGAGGATGAACTTATGTGTTGTAAATGCCACAGGTCGGATTCAGCGTGAACTAACATGGCGGTGCCCATCACCCGGTATAAATCAACTAACACGGTCATTATAAAATTGTTTAAACTACCAAATGCATTTACTTGCTCATATTACAAAATCAGAATAAAAAACATTTCATAATATAGTCAGTGTGCTTGTAAATATTAATTATAAAAAAGGAAAAACTAAATTAAAACGATCCAAATCCGACACCATGTCACATATCGCTATTGAAACTGCGGTGTGTCACAGTACAAGTATGATGCGTCGCCATGAAAACAATAAGGCTAAACATTCTAAATTAACGGTCACCTAAAAAAAACTCACTCTGGGGGCTCAGCTATATTATATATATTATATATCAGCAATATTTTACACTCACGTGTGAAGGGGTTAAAGGGTTAAACTTTCCAACAGCAGATGCTTTGCCGATGCGGCAGATGACATCTCGTTCTGGACCCCCATTTGAGGAGACAACACTGCCACGATAAGTGAAACGTCCGCCACTTTTTTTGTTGATTGTAATTTGTACTCTTGGATTTACATATCCGATACGAATGACTTTGGTCTTTACAGGAGCCATATTGAGTTCTCGTAGGGCATGTGTCAATTCAAAACTGACAAAATCATCTGCAAAGTCGAGATCGACAGTGGAAGAGATTACTAACTATCCAAGATATACAGATGAGCAGGTAGTTGATGGAGTGGCGGGCAACAAAGTTGAAGACAAAAAGGCCTGGTTTAAATTGTGAAGAAATCAGTTATTCCTTCTTCTATCCATACATAGCTTTAAGGGCCTTTGTAAGGGATGAGAAAGTTTGAGATGGAATTCTGTAAGCCCAGGCTATCTTCCATAGTGTTTCTCAGTGCACAGAGTCAAGGTCTTTACAAAATCTATAAATTTCTGTGAGACCTGTTGTTGGTATTTCAGTGATCCAAAAGGCCATCAGTTTTACATAACTGTATGTAACTTTTACATACAGTTAAGTTTACAGACTTAACTGTAACTTGATTTTGTCCAAGTGTTATCTAATTAATAAGACATTCAATATTAGACTTTATTCAGATTTTTACTGCTAAATAAGTCAGTGTATTTAATCAAATTTTTCTTTAGTTTAATTTCATTCAGAACATAAATATATGTATGTATATATACTGTATGTGTGTGTGTGTGTGTGTGTGTGTATATATATATATATATATATATACTCAGACTATACTGTTAAATGGTTAAATCACTTTCACGGTAGTTGTATAGTGCTTTTGCATAATTTTTGATGATTTAATGCCATCATTAATTGCAATTGCTTGTAAAATAGCAAACCATACATTATTAAAAACAAATAATGTTACAGGTGTAAAATAGGGGGTATAAATGTAAAGTTCATTAAGGTTGACTATACCTTTAAATCATCACTACATTTATAGAGGTGCTTCATTGAAAAGAGTAATGGATGAGACAGTGGCCTGGAATGGAATAATGTTGCCCAGGTTTTAGGTTACACACTACCCGGGAGTGGTTCTCTTCTGAGAGGTCATTTGAATGTAATATTAACATCTAAAGATACAAGAGTCATTTATCTTCTGGGCCTTATAATGTGAGTAAGGAAACAAATAAATAAAGTAAAATCTATGGAGGAATATCTTCTGGAAGAGCACATGCTGAGGGCTGAAATTAGTATTGACTAACAATTCAGCTCAACAATGTCTATTGTCTAGGAACAGAAGTTATTTTAAAGATCTTCTCTGGGACTGTTTTGGAATAGAATAGGTAACTGCTGAGGTTTGAGAGTTAAGCTAAAAGCAAAACAACAGTGGTGCTGAATTTTGTTAAGTCAGTAACCCTTTGTCTAGAGGGCATACGGTATCTCTCTGTGTCTGTAAGGCAATACTTCTTTTAGAATGGATGTTGTTTGTGAATGTGCTGATTTATATTTGTGTGTGGTGAACAACACAGTCTCACTCCAACTCGTCACATTTCAACGCATAGTCACATCCTTTTTGCGTCATTTTTCGAGGCTCAAGGTACCCCTTTTCAGGCACATTTGGATGTGAGGGGTCCTCCGTTGTTTTAAATAGGAAAGCCTTAGCGTCAATATGCCGGCGCAATATATATATATATTAATATATTTTTTTAATTGTCATAATTAAAATATATATTGGGTAAAAACATTAGCATTATTGCATATACTGTATGTAGGGGTGTGATTTTTCAATGTAAACAGTCAAAACAGTTTTATTTAAAACAATATTATTTACACATTTATGAGCACGTAACCCAAAGCCTGCTCCTAAACCTACCATCTGTCAATAAAACGCAAGATATAGCAGGCAGATGCAACCACCCTCATCATTTATTTGAAAGACAATACGATTCCAAGTCTTTTGAGGCAAAACGATTGATTTGTGAGAGGAATAGATGTGATCGCTGTCTCCGTCTTCCGTGTACTTCCTGAATGTGAGCGATTAAAAAAAAAAAAAAATGCGCTTCCTTCCGTGCTTACGTCATCGTTGGCTGTCATTGGCTCTCGCACATCTCGTGATCGATTGCATCTTGCTGTTGTGAAATACTATTGGCTCTTGTGTATCTCGTCCTCGATTGCGTCATGCTACCAGTATGCTTCCTGAATGAGATGACAGCGCGTGAATGGAGCGGGGTAGTTTTTAGTGATTAAAACCTTGTGTTTTACTCTCTTCTTCACATTAAGACTTCGTATGGCTTCAGAAGACTTGGAATGTGACACGACTTGTTTGTAATGTTTTTATTCTGCTTTGTTATGACCAGTTTGTGCAATAAAAACCTGTAGAGTGACTGCATTTGCCTGTGTGTGTGTTTATATTGTTCAGAGGTGGGTAGGTTTGAGGTAGGAGTGGGGTTCGTTGCTCCAATAAAACAAAAAATCATATCATAAATTTATATATGCACGCAAACTATCACATTAAGCCAAACAACTGAAAACAACGGAGGACCCCTCTCGTCGAAATGTGCCTAATAAGGGGTACCTTGAGCCTTGAAAAACGACGCAAAATAAATAGCGTTAAATAATTAGGTTGCTATACTATGAACATCAAATGATCTGCTTACTAATGAAAGTGTTCTTCAAGTGTTCTTTTAGAGAGCTGATAAGTTTCACTCACCAAATTAGAATCTTTGAGACAGGATCCAGTTGATTCAAATAACTTGTGTCCAGGGACGCAGTCTGTTGCTGTTCAACACAAAAATTGTAGAATCTCCAAGACTTTTCTGTCCACTTCTTGTTGTAGTTGGTGAAATCTCTTCTTATCTGTCTCTCCTGGCTGGCTATCGCCAATTGTTACATTTCTCTGTACTTGGTTGACCAGTGGTTTTAATGGCTCGCCATATGTATTAGATTTCTCTAATAAATAAAAATAAGCAAGCTTGATCAGAGTTCAAAGGGCAAAGATTTTATTCCAGAAAGCAAGTAGCAAATCCGTCTTCTGTTTCTTAACCCAAAGTACAGTTTGTGTGACCAGACCTTATAGATGCTGTTAGGACCTCCTACTTGAGGCCTCACAATACGCAGGCATTGTATGGCCATTTGGTTCACACCTTTACAGGCCAAATGTTGAATAGTGGGGTGACGTTGCAATGTAACACATCAGATGTTTATTCTGTCTAAGGAATACAAATGTTGATTCGTCTAGGGGATACACATAATCTTTCAGGATTAATCCTAAGGGGACAAAGTGTGCTTCCAAAGCTGGAACTAGCCGTAAAACTGTTAAAAGAAAGATTGTTAAGAAGAAGAAATTATTTTTTTGTTGTTTTTTATGATTCTGTGGACAATAGATAAAGTAGTGTACTTATGTTAACATTTCAAAGTTTTTTATAGTGAATAACATGAAGAATGCTTCATAAGTTTCAGAGTACCACAATGAGTACTGCATTATAAACTCAGTAAATGTACGCAAGTATTTTACCGAAGCATGTGTGGTACTGTACAGTAATTAACTGAAACCAACACCGTTGTTAGTCCCTGTTACAAATTTTAGTTTTTCACTAACCACACATAAACGTCCTTTTTCTGTCCATTTATTTGGCTCACAGTTTGTGCCAATTAATAAGGCTTAAGCCATTAATATGTTTTTTAGATAATGAAAATAGCACAAATGTCATGTCAAAACTGCTTTAGGGCTACAAAACACCCTCCGACCACAGAGAGGGCAGTTGAGATACACAAAGTATTGCAGAGACCCAACAAATAACCAACAGAAAAAAAGGAACAACTGAAATACACTGACCAAATGCGGATGAATAATAAATCACACCTGAACAGAATAACACAATTAGACAGAACACTGAAAAGTAGGTTAGGGAACATAATAGATGAGGGAACAGAACACGAAGGAGAGACTGTGGATGTTCATCATAAAAAAGTAGGTGTGCCACATCTATTGTCAGATTCACAGGCAAAAAATCTAGACTCTGCGTATAACATTAAAGAATAGACTGGGCTGATGTGCAAAACTATACTCATGCTTGCCACATAACCATAAAACTATGCAACTTTGTAAATATAACATTATACTCATTATGGCCAACAGCATAGTCATAAGGCCTTAAATAGTGAATGTAACCATACAGCCATGAAAAAGCATATTTTGAATTAGATATCATGCCCTTTAGTTACGTATTTTGAGTGCTTGATAGAAATAATTGCATAAAAAGTTGTTCACAGCCAGCCAGCATAGAACATAAATGGGATATTACCATCAATTTGATTACAAAGATCCTGCTGAAACTGAGCTGATCTAGACAACGTCTCTGCATTCAGTAATGAAATGGCTTTAGCTGCAATTTAAGTGTTTAATCTTCTTATTATACATTACTGACACTATATTCTTCAATTTGTTACTGTGCTTTGACACAATATGGGTCACCATTGACTTCCATGGTAGGAAAAAAAATACTATGGAAGTCAATGGTGAACCAAAACAGCCTGATTACAAACTTCAAAATATCTGTCTTGGTGTTCATTCAGGATTCCCAACCAGGATGGTGGCCCACAATGTAGCCAACAGAGAGAGGAGTCATGGTGGAGGAAGGCTGATCGATGGTGGTGGAGCAGGTGGTGTGGAAGCCGAGGCAGCCAGGAACACTGATTTGTATAAACCTTCATTATGGGATAGAGATAGAAATATACATTTTCCCATCTATTTGCATAATACTAAGATGATGTGAATATTACACGACTGACATTTATGTTCTGGATACCGTTAATAGATTTAAAATGCCCCAATGAATGGAGAAATTTTGGAGTTTGATGCCTCTTAGCCTCTTTGTTCTTAGCCTGTTCACAGCAAAGGTAAAGAGATGGTGTAAGTTAAATTGTGTGGCCTACAGAGACTTTTTTTTTCACCTGGAATAAAATTTTTAAACTTTCTTCAAATCACACTAAATGACCTTATTTAAAGAGTCAGTGGCGTTTTTACCCACCATGCAATCGCATGCTTGGGAGGCCCCCTTCTGGCCTATGCATTTAATAATAGTTTTAATTAACATGCGGCCCGAGTGTGTAGAAAGAAACAACCATGAAGTGTACATCTATGCGGTGCTCAAAAAAGAAAGAAAACAAAAGAGATGAAATCAAACAGGCCTACTGAACGTTTTCAAAAGGTTAAGTTTTTTTTTGTTTTTGCAATTAACATGAAACATCTGAAGAGGAAGAAAACTCAAAAGCCCACTTAAACTGCGCTCGCTGTCTCTACTTCTTACTTATACTAAACAAATATATATATATATATATATATATATATAAAAAGGAGAAAATTGTGTGAACGCGATTTATTGATTCATTCCTTCAATTTAAATGAATCATTTTAGTAAGCTACTTGTGGCTCCAGTTTAAATGATATTATATATTTGGTACAGAAAACAAACCATCAAACAATCATTGAATAAAACTAACAATCATGTCAAATCATGTAAAAAATGAAATTCATACTTTGGTGAGAATGATTGGTCTGCTCAATTATTAATCAAAAATCACCATGCCCTGTTCATCCTTTCAGCCAAATCTAAACAAACCATTTCAATTCAATTCAACTGACCAAAATGTTATATTTTTAAATCCACGGTGAAAATTACGGTGATTACACAAAATGATTGTAAACTAAATACAGTAAAAGCCTAAATAAATTTACATACAGCACATTTCTTTTTACACAGACTGCACATTAAATATTCCATATTCACATATAGATATATATGCATACATATATATTGGTAACTGAAGAAAATAAGAAATTCTAGTTTGAAATTGACTAAAAATTCAACTCAAATCATAACATGTTCTTGCTGATAATATAGAAATACCCAATACTTTTGTCCAACATGAAGTGTTATACAGACAAAATATTACACAAAATTTATCTGTGAAATCTGGTTTATTTCATGTGTTTGCCCAAAGAAATTAGATTTTCTCTAGCTATGCTTTGCATTACATTGACACAATGATGCAAAGCATTGATTCTTCTGTAAAGAAAAACTTTTTACATTGAACTTTCAGTTTAATAGATGAAAAACATATTGTGACATTTCAAGTTACCCTTTCAGTCGAATCACTTCGACGTTACATATGGGAACTCGCCAGAGAGACCAATTGCCTTTGTGCTTTT